>OY754983.1:27419458-27589949 GCA_963576475.1 Molanna angustata
TGAGGCGATGAATGTGTGTCATGATAGAAAAATGTGGCGTTCGGTTCTCTCTGCCTACCCCGTTAGGGACATAGCGTGATGGTATGTATGTATGAATTTTGATGAGGCGATGAATGTGTGTCAAGATAGAAAAATGTGGCGTTCGGTTCTCTCTGCCTACCCCGTTAGGCACATGGCGTGATGGTATGTATGTATGTATGAATTTTGATAAGGTGATGAATGAGTGTCAAGATAGAAAAATGTGGCGTTCGGTTCTCTCTGCCTACCCCGTTAGGGACATGGCGTGATGGTATGTATGTATGTATGAATTTTGATGAGGCGATGAATGTATGTTATGATAGAAAAATGTGGCGTTCGGTTCTCTCTGCCTTCCCCGTTAGGGACATGGCGTGATGGTATGTATGTATGTATGAATGTTGATGAGGTGATGATTGTGTGTCAAGATAGAAAAATGTGGCGTTCGGTTCTCTCTGCCTACCCCGTTAGGGACATAGCGTGATGGTATGTATGTATGAATTTTGATGAGGCGATGAATGTGTGTCAAGATAGAAAAATGTGGCGTTCGGTTCTCTCTGCCTACCCCGTTAGGCACATGGCGTGATGGTATGTATGTATGTATGAATTTTGATAAGGTGATGAATGAGTGTCAAGATAGAAAAATGTGGCGTTCGGTTCTCTCTGCCTTCCCCGTTAGGAACATGGCGTGATGGTATGTATGTATTTATGAATTTTGATGAGGCGATGAATGTGTGTCAAGATAGAAAAATGTGGCGTTCGGTTCTCTCTGCCTACCCCGTTAGGGACATGGCGTGATGGTATGTATGTATGTATGAATTTTGATGAGGTGATGAATGTGTGACAAGATAGAAAAATGTGGCGTTCGGTTCTCTCTGCCTTCCCCGTTAGGGACATGGCGTGATGGTATGTATGTATGTATGAATGTTGATGAGGTGATGATTGTGTGTCAAGATAGAAACATGTGGCGTTCGGTTCTCTCTGCCTACCCCGTTAGGAACATGGCGTGATGGTATGTATGTATTTATGAATTTTGATGAGGCGATGAATGTGTGTCAAGATAGAAAAATGTGGCGTTCGGTTCTCTATGCCTACCCCGTTAGAGACATGGTGTGATGGTATGTATGTATGTATGAATTTTGATGAGCGGATGAATGTGTGTCAAGATAGAAAAATGTGGCGTTCGGTTCTCTCTGCCTACCCCATTAAGGACATGGCGTGATGGTATGTATGAATTTTGATGAGGCGATGAATGTGCGTCAAGATAGAAAAATTAGGGACATGGAGTGATGGTATGTATGTATTTATGAATTTTGATGAGGCGATGAATGTGTGTTCTCTCTGCCTACCCCGTTAGGGACATGGTGTGATGGTATGTATGTATGTATGAATTTTGAAGAGCGGATGAATGTGTGTCAAGATAGAAAAATGTGGCGTTAGGTTCTCTCTGCCTACCCCGTTAGGGACATGGCGTGATGGTATGTATGTATGTATGAATTTTGATGAGGCGATGAATGTGTGTCATGATAGAAAAATGTGGCGTTCGGTTCTCTCTGCCTACCCCGTTAGGGACATGGCGTGATGGTATGTATGTATGCATGAATGTTGATGAGGTGATGATTGTGTGTCAAGATAGAAAAATGTGGCGTTCGGTTCTCTCTGCCTACCCTATTAAGGCCATGGCGTGATGGTATGTATGAATTTTGATGAGGCGATGAATGTGTGTCAAGATAGAAAAATTAGGGACATGGAGTGATGGTATGTATGTGTTTATGAATTTTGATGAGGCGATGAATGTGTGTTCTCTCTGCCTACCCCGTTAGGGACATGGCGTGATGGTATGTATGTATGAATGAATTTTGATGAGGCGATGAATGTGTGTCAAGATAGAAAAAAGTGGCGTCCGGTTCTCTCTGCCTACCCCGTTAGGGACTTTGCGTGATGGTATGTATGAATTTTGATGAGGCGATGAATGTGTGTCAAGATAGAAAAATGTGGCGTTCGGTTCTCTCTGCCTACCCCGTTAGGGACATGGCGTGATGGTATGTATGTATGTATGAATTTTGATGAGGCGATGAATGTATGTCATGATAGAAAAATGTGGCGTTCGGTTCTCTCTGCCTACCCCGTTAGGGACATGGCGTGATGGTATGTATGAATTTTGATGAGGCGATGAATGTGTGTCATGATAGAAAAATGTGGCGTTCGGTTCTCTCTGCCAACCCGGTAGGGACATGGCGTGATGGTATGTATGAATTTTGATGAGGCGATGAATGTTTGTCAAGATAAAAAATGTGGCGTTCGGTTCTCTCTGCCCACCCCGTGAGGGACATGGCTTGATGGTATGTATGTATTTATAAATATTGATGAAGCGATGAATGTGTGTCAAGATAGAAAAATGTGGCGCTCGGTTCTCTCTGCCTACCCCGTTAGGGACATGGCGTGATGGTATGTATGTATTTATGAATTTTGATGAGGCGATGAATGTGTGTCAAGATAGAAAAATGTGGCGCTCGGTTCTCTCTGCCTACCCCTTTAGGGACATGGCGTGATAGTATGTATGTATGTATGAATTTTGATGAGGCGATGAATGTGTGTCATGATAGAAAAATGTGGCGTTCGGTTCTCTGTGCCTACCCCGTTAGGGACATGGCGTGATGGTATGTATGTATGTATGAATTTTGATGACGCGATGAATGAGTGTCAAGATAGAAAAATGTAGCGTTCGGTTCTCTCTGCCTACCCCGTTAGGGACTCGGCGTGATGGTATGTATGGATTTATGAATTTTGATGAGGCGATTAATGTGTGTCAAGATAGAAAAATGTGGCGTTCGGTTCTCTCTGCCTACCCCGTTAGGGACATGGTGTGATGGTATGTATGTATGTATGAATTTTGATGAGCGGATGAATGAGTGTCAAGATAGAAAAATGTGGCGTTCGGTTCTCTCTGCCTACCCCGTTAGGGACTTGGCGTGATGGTATGTATGAATTTTGATGAGGCGATGAATGTGTGTCAAGATAGAAAAATGTGGCGTTCGGTTCTCTCTGCCTACCCCGTTAGGGACATGGCGTGATGGTATGTATGTATGTATGAATTTTGATGAGACGATGAATGTGTGTCATGATAGAAAAATGTGGCGTTCGGTTCTCTGTGCATACCCCGTTAGGGACATGGCGTGATGGTATGTATGTATGTATGAATTTTGATGACGCGATGAATGAGTGTCAAGATAGAAAAATGTAGCGTTCGGTTCTCTCTGCCTACCCCGTTAGGGACATGGCGTGATGGTATGTATGGATTTATGAATTTTGATGAGGCGATTAATGTGTGTCAAGATAGAAAAATGTGGCGTTCGGTTCTCTCTGCCTACCCCGTTAGAAACATGGTGTGATGGTATGTATGTATGTATGAATTTTGATGAGCGGATGAATGTGTGTCAAGATAGAAAAATGTGGCGTTCGGTTCTCTCTGCCTACCCCGTTAGGGACATGGCGTGATAGTATGTATGTATGTATGAATTTTTATGAGGTGATGAATGTGTGACAAGATAGAAAAATGTGGCGTTCGGTTCTCTCTGCCTACCCCGTGAGGGACATGGCGTGTTGGTATGTATGTATGGATGAATGTTGATGAGGCGATGAATGAGTGTCAAGATAGAAAAATGTGG
This sequence comes from Molanna angustata, assembly GCA_963576475.1. Taxonomy (NCBI): domain Eukaryota; kingdom Metazoa; phylum Arthropoda; class Insecta; order Trichoptera; family Molannidae; genus Molanna; species Molanna angustata. The sequence continues at coordinate 27,423,142 of OY754983.1, forward strand.
CGTTCGGTGCTCTCTGCCTACCGCGTTAGGGACATAGCGTGATGGTATGTATGTATGAATTTTTATGAGGCGATAAATGTGTGTCAAGATAGAAAAATGTGGCGTTCGGTTCTCTCTTCCTACCCCGTTAGGCACATGGCGTGATGGTATGTATGTATGTATGAATTTTGATAAGGCGATGAATGTGTGTCAAGATAGAAAAATGTGGCGTTCGGTTCTCTCTGCCTTCCCCGTTAGGGACATGGCGTGATGGTATGTTTGTATTTATTAATTTTGATGAGGCGATGAATGTGTGTCAAGATAGAAAAATGTGGCGTTCGGTTCTCTCTGCCTACCCCGTTAGGGACATGGCGTGATGGTATGTATGGATTTATGAATTTTGATGAGGCGATTAATGTGTGTCAAGATAGAAAAATGTGGCGTTCGGTTCTCTCTGCCTACCCCGTTAGGGACATGGTGTGATGGTATGTATGTATGTATGAATTTTGATGAGCGGATGAATGAGTGTCAAGATAGAAAAATGTGGCGTTCGGTTCTCTCTGCCTACCCCGTTAGGGACATGGCGTGATAGTATGTATGTATTTATGAATTTTGATGAGGCGATGAATGTGTGTCATGATAGAAAAATGTGGCGTTCGCTTCTCTCTGCCTACCCCGTTAGGGACATGGCGTGATAGTATGTATGTATGTATGAATTTTGATGAGGCGATGAATGTGTGTTCTCTCTGCCTACCCCGTTAGGGACATGGCGTGATGGTATGTATGTATGAATGAATTTTGATGAGGCGATGAATGTGTGTCAAGATAGAAAAAAGTGGCGTCCGGTTCTCTCTGCCTACCCCGTTAGGGACTTTGCGTGATGGTATGTATGAATTTTGATGAGGCGATGAATGTGTGTCAAGATAGAAAAATGTGGCGTTCGGTTCTCTCTGCCTACCCCGTTAGGGACATGGCGTGATGGTATGTATGTATGTATGAATTTTGATGAGGCGATGAATGTATGTCATGATAGAAAAATGTGGCGTTCGGTTCTCTCTGCCTACCCCGTTAGGGACATGGCGTGATGGTATGTACGTATTTATGAATTATGATGAGGCGATGAATGTGTGTCAAGATAGAAAAATGTGGCGTTCGGTTCTCTCTGCCTACCCCGTTAGGTACATGGCGTGATGGTATGTACGTATTTATGAATTATGATGAGGCGATGAATGTGTGTCAAGATAGAAAAATGTGGCGCTCGGTTCTCTCTGCCTACCCCGTTAGGGACATGGCGTGATGGTATGTATGAATTTTGATGAGGCGATGAATGTGTGTCATGATAGAAAAATGTGGCGTTCGGTTCTCTCTGCCAACCCGTTAGGGACATGGCGTGATGGTATGTATGAATTTTGATGAGGCGATGAATGTTTGTCAAGATAAAAAATGTGGCGTTCGGTTCTCTCTGCCCACCCCGTGAGGGACATGGCTTGATGGTATGTATGTATTTATAAATATTGATGAGGCGATGAATGTGTGTCAAGATAGAAAAATGTGGCGCTCGGTTCTCTCTGCCTACCCCGTTAGGGACATGGCGTGATGGTATGTATGAATTTTGATGAGGCGATGATTGTGTGTCATGATAGAAAAATGTGGCGTTCGGTTCTCTCTGCCTACCCCGTTAGGGACATGGCGTGATGGTATGAATGTATGTATGAATTTTGATGAGGTGATGAATGTGTGACAAGATAGAAAAATGTGGCGTTCGGTTCTCTCTGCCTACCCCGTGAGGGACATGGCGTGTTGGTATGTATGTATGGATGAATGTGGATGAGGCGATGAATGAGTGTCAAGATAGAAAAATGTGGCGTTCGGTGCTCTCTGCCTACCCCGTTAGGGACATAGCGTGATGGTATGTATGTATGAATTTTGATGAGGCGATGAATGTGTGTCAAGATAGAAAAATGTGGCGTTCGGTTCTCTCTGCCTACCCCGCTAGGCACATGGCGTGATGGTATGTATGTATGTATGAATTTTGATAAGGTGATGAATGAGTGTCAAGATAGAAAAATGTGGCGTTCGGTTCTCTCTGCCTTCCCCGTTAGGGACATGGCGTGATGGTATGTATGTATGTATGAATGTTGATGAGGTGATGATTGTGTGTCAAGATAGAAAAATGTGGCGTTCGGTTCTCTCTGCCTACCCTATTAAGGACATGGCGTGATGGTATGTATGAATTTTGATGAGGCGATGAATGTGTGTCAAGATAGAAAAATGTGGCGTTCGGTTCTCTCTGCCTACCCCGTGAGGGACATGGCGTGATGGTATGTATGTATTTATAAATATTGATGAGGCGATGAATGTGTGTCAAGATAGAAAAATGTGGCGCTCGGTTCTCTCTGCCTACCCCGTTAGGGACATGGCGTGATGGTATGTATGGATTTATGAATTTTGATGAGGCGATGAATGTGTGTCAAGATAGAAAAATGTGGCGCTCGGTTCTTTCTGCCTACCCCGTTAGGGACATGGCGTGATAGTATGTATGTATGTATGAATTTTGATGAGGCGATGAATGTGTGTCATGATAGAAAAATGTGGCGTTCGGTTCTCTGTGCCTACCCCGTTAGGGACATGGCGTGATGGTATGTATGTATTTATGAATTTTGATGAGGCGATTAATGTGTGTCAAGATAGAAAAATGTGGCGTTCGGTTCTCTATGCCTACCCCGTTAGGGACATGGTGTGATGGTATGTATGTATGTATGAATTTTGATGAGCGGATGAATGTGTGTCAAGATAGAAAAATGTGGCGTTCGGTTCTCTCTGCCTACCCCGTTAGGGACATGGCGTGATAGTATGTATGTATTTATGAATTTTGATGAGGCGATGAATGTGTGTCATGATAGAAAAATGTGGCGTTCGCTTCTCTCTGCCTTCCCCGTTAGGAACATGGCGTGATGGTATGTATGTATTTATGAATTTTGATGAGGCGATGAATGTGTGTCAAGATACAAAAATGTGGCGTTCGGTTCTCTCTGCCTACCCCGTTAGGGACATGGCGTGATGGTATGTATGAATTTTGATGAGGCGATGAATGTGTGTCAAGATAGAAAAATGTGGCGTTCGGTTCTCTCTGCCTACCCCGTTAGGGACTTGGCGTGATGGTATGTATGAATTTTGATGAGGCGATGAATGTGTGTCAAGATAGAAAAATATGACGTTCGGAACTCTCTGCCTACCCCGTTAGGGACATGGCGGTATTGTATGTATGTATGTATGAATTATGATGAAGCGATGAATGTGTCAAGATAGAAAAATGTGGCGTCCGGTTCTCTCTGCCTACCCCGTTAGGGACTTGGCGTGATGGTATGTATGAATTTTGATGAGGCGATGAATGTGTGTCAAGATATAAAAATGTGGCGTTCGGTTCTATCTGCCTACCCCGTTAGGGACATGGCGTGATGGTATGTATGTATGTATAAATTTTTATGAGGCGATGAATGTGTGTCAAGATAGAAAAATGTGGCGTTCGGTTCTCTCTGCCTACCCCGTTAGGGACATGGCGTGATGGTATGTTTGTATGTATGAATTTTGATGAGGTGATGAATGTGTGTCAAGATAGAAAAATGTGGCGATCGGTTTTCTCTGCCTACCCCATTAAGGACATGGCGTGATGGTATGTATGAATTTTGATGAAGCGATGAATGTGCGTCAAGATAGAAAAATTAGGGACATGGAGTGATGGTATGTATGTATTTATGAATTTTGATGAGGCGATGAATGTGTGTCAAGATAGAAAAATATGACGTTCGGAACTCTCTGCCTACCCCGTTAGGGACATGGCGGTATTGTATGTATGTATGTATGAATTATGATGAAGCGATGAATGTGTCAAGATAGAAAAATGTGGCCTCCGGTTCTCTCTGCCTACCCCGTTAGGGACTTGGCGTGATGGTATGTATGAATTTTGATGAGGCGATGAATGTGTGTCAAGATAGAAAAATGTGGCGTTCGGTTCTCTCTGCCTACCCCGTTAGGGACATGGCGTGATGGTATGTATGTATGTATGAATTTTGATGAGGCGATGAATGTATGTCATGATAGAAAAATGTGGCGTTCGGTTCTCTCTGCCTACCCCGTTAGGGACATGGCGTGATGGTATGTATGTATTTATGAATTTTGATGAGGCGATTAATGTGTGTCAAGATAGAAATATGTGGCGTTCGGTTCTCTATGCCTACCCCGTTAGGGACATGGTGTGATGGTATGTATGTATGTATGAATTTTGATGAGCGGATGAATGTGTGTCAAGATAGAAAAATGTGGCGTTCGGTTCTCTCTGCCTACCCCGTTAGGGACATGGCGTGATAGTATGTATTTATGAATTTTGATGAGGCGATGAATGTGTGTCATGATAGAAAAATGTGGCGTTCGGTTCTCTCTGCCTACCCCGTTAGGGACATAGCGTTATGGTATGTATGTATGAATTTTGATGAGGCGATGAATGTGTGTCAAGATAGAAAAATGTGGCGTTCGGTTCTCTCTGCCTACCCCGTTAGGCACATGGCGTGATGGTATGTATGTATGTATGAATTTTGATAAGGTGATGAATGAGTGTCAAGATAGAAAAATGTGGCGTTCGGTTCTCTCTGCCTACCCCGTTAGGGACATGGCGTGATGGTATGTATGTATGTATGAATTATGATGAAGCGATGAATGTGTCAAGATAGAAAAATGTGGCCTCCGGTTCTCTCTGCCTACCCCGTTAGGGACTTGGCGTGATGGTATGTATGAATTTTGATGAGGCGATGAATGTGTGTCAAGATAGAAAAATGTGGCGTTCGGTTCTCTCTGCCTACCCCGTTAGGGACATGGCGTGATGGTATGTATGTATGTATGAATTTTGATGAGGCGATGAATGTATGTCATGATAGAAAAATGTGGCGTTCGGTTCTCTCTGCCTACCCCGTTAGGGACATGGCGTGATGGTATGTATGTATTTATGAATTTTGATGAGGCGATTAATGTGTGTCAAGATAGAAATATGTGGCGTTCGGTTCTCTATGCCTACCCCGTTAGGGACATGGTGTGATGGTATGTATGTATGTATGAATTTTGATGAGCGGATGAATGTGTGTCAAGATAGAAAAATGTGGCGTTCGGTTCTCTCTGCCTACCCCGTTAGGGACATGGCGTGATAGTATGTATTTATGAATTTTGATGAGGCGATGAATGTGTGTCATGATAGAAAAATGTGGCGTTCGGTTCTCTCTGCCTACCCCGTTAGGGACATAGCGTTATGGTATGTATGTATGAATTTTGATGAGGCGATGAATGTGTGTCAAGATAGAAAAATGTGGCGTTCGGTTCTCTCTGCCTACCCCGTTAGGCACATGGCGTGATGGTATGTATGTATGTATGAATTTTGATAAGGTGATGAATGAGTGTCAAGATAGAAAAATGTGGCGTTCGGTTCTCTCTGCCTACCCCGTTAGGGACATGGCGTGATGGTATGTATGTATGTATGAATTTTGATGAGGCGATGAATGTATGTCATGATAGAAAAATGTGGCGTTCGGTTCTCTCTGCCTACCCCGTTAGGGACATAGCGTGATGGTATGTATGTATGAATTTTGATGAGGCGATGAATGTGTGTCAAGATAGAAAAATGTGGCGTTCGGTTCTCTCTGCCTACCCCGTTAGGGACATAGCGTGATGGTATGTATGTATGAATTTTGATGAGGCGATGAATGTGTGTCAAGATAGAAAAATGTGGCGTTCGGTGCTCTCTGCCTACCCCGTTAGGGACATAGCGTGATGGTTTGTATGTATGAATTTTGATGAGGCGATGAATGAGTGTCAAGATAGAAAAATGTGGCGTTCGGTTCTCTCTGCCTTCCCCGTTAGGGACATGGCGTGATTATATGTATGTATGTATGAATGTTGATGAGGTGATGATTGTGTGTCAAGATAGAAAAATGTGGCGTTCGGTTCTCTCTGCCTACCCCGTTAGGGACACAGCGTGATGGTATGTATGTATGAATTTTGATGAGGCGATGAATGTGTGTCAAGATAGAAAAATGTGGCGTTCGGTTCTCTCTGCCTACCCCGTTAGGCACATGGCGTGATGGTATGTATGTATGTATGAATTTTGATAAGGTGATGAATGAGTGTCAAGATAGAAAAATGTGGCGTTCGGTTCTCTCTGCCTTCCCCGTTAGGAACATGGCGTGATGGTATGTATGTATTTATGAATTTTGATGAGGCGATGAATGTGTGTCAAGATAGAAAAATGTGGCGTTCGGTTCTCTCTGCCTACCCCGTTAGGGACATGGCGTGATGGTATGTATGTATGTATAAATTTTGATGAGGTGATGAATGTGTGACAAGATAGAAAAATGTGGCGTTCGGTTCTCTCTGCCTACCCCGTGAGGGACATGGCGTGTTGGTATGTATGTATGGATGAATGTTGATGAGGCGATGAATGAGTGTCAAGATAGAAAAATGTGGCGTTCGGTGCTCTCTGCCTACCCCGTTAGGGACAAAGCGTGATGGTATGTATGTATGAATTTTGATGAGGCGATGAATGTGTGTCAAGATAGAAAAATGTGGCGTTCGGTTCTCTCTGCCTACCCCGTTAGGCACATGGCGTGATGGTATGTATGTATGTATGAATTTTGATAAGGTGATGAATGAGTGTCAAGATAGAAAAATGTGGCGTTCGGTTCTCTCTGCCTTCCCCGTTAGGGACATGGCGTGATGGTATGTATGTATGTATGAATGTTGATGAGGTGATGATTGTGTGTCAGGATAGAAAAATGTGGCGTTCGGTTCTCTCTGCCTACCCTATAAAGGACATGGCGTGATGGTATGTATGAATTTTGATGAGGCGATGAATGTGTGTCAAGATAGAAAAATTAGGGACATGGAGTGATGGTATGTATGTGTTTATGAATTTTGATGAGGCGATGAATGTGTGTTCTCTCTGCCTACCCCGTTAGGGACATGGAGTGATGGTATGTATGTATTTATGAATTTTGATGAGGCGATGAATGTGTGTTCTCTCTGCCTACCCCGTTAGGGACATGGTGTGATGGTATTTATGTATGTATGAATTTTGAAGAGCGGATGAATGTGTGTCAAGATAGAAAAATGTGGCGTTCGGTTCTCTCTGCCTACCCCGTTAGGCACATAGCGTGATGGTATGTATGTATGTATGAATTTTGATAAGGTAATGAATGAGTGTCAAGATAGAAAAATGTGGCGTTCGGCTCTCTCTGCCTTCCCCGTTAGGGACATGGCGTGATGGTATGTATGTATGTATGAATGTTGATGAGGTGATGATTGTGTGTCAAGATAGAAACATGTGGCGTTCGGTTCTCTCTGCCTACCCCGTAAGGGACATAGCGTGATGGTTTGTATGTATGAATTTTGATGAGGCGATGAATGTGTGTCAAGATAGAAAAATGTGGCGTTCGGTTCTCTCTGCCTACCCCGTTAGGCACATGGCGTGATGGTATGTATGTATGTATGAATTTTGATAAGGTGATGAATGAGTGTCAAGATAGAAAAATGTGGCGTTCGGTTCTCTCTGCCTTCCCCGTTAGGAACATGGCGTGATGGTATGTATGTATTTATGAATTTTGATGAGGCGATGAATGTGTGTCAAGATAGAAAAATGTGGCGTTCGGTTCTCTCTGCCTACCCCGTTAGGGACATGGCGTGATGGTATGTATGTATGTATGAATTTTGATGAGGTGATGAATGTGTGACAAGATAGAAAAATGTGGCGTTCGGTTCTCTCTGCCTACCCCGTGAGGGACATGGCGTGTTGGTATGTATGTATGGATGAATGTTGATGAGGCGATGAATGAGTGTCAAGATAGAAAAATGTGGCGTTCGGTGCTCTCTGCCTACCCGGTTAGGGACATAGCGTGATGGTATGTATGTATGAATTTTGATGAGGCGATGAATGTGTGTCAAGATAGAAAAATGTGGCGTTCGGTTCTCTCTGCCTACCCCGTTAGGCACATGGCGTGATGGTATGTATGTATGTATGAATTTTGATAAGGTGATGAATGAGTGTCAAGATAGAAAAATGTGGCGTTCGGTTCTCTCTGCCTTCCCCGTTAGGGACATGGCGTGATGGTATGTATGTATGTATGAATGTTGATGAGGTGATGATTGTGTGTCAGGATAGAAAAATGTGGCGTTCGGTTCTCTCTGCCTACCCTATTAAGGACATGGCGTGATGGTATGTATGAATTTTGATGAGGCGATGAATGTGTGTCAAGATAGAAAAATTAGGGACATGGAGTGATGGTATGTATGTGTTTATGAATTTTGATGAGGCGATGAATGTGTGTTCTCTCTGCCTACCCCGTTAGGGACATGGAGTGATGGTATGTATGTATTTATGAATTTTGATGAGGCGATGAATGTGTGTTCTCTCTGCCTACCCCGTTAGGGACATGGTGTGATGGTATTTATGTATGTATGAATTTTGAAGAGCGGATGAATGTGTGTCAAGATAGAAAAATGTGGCGTTCGGTTCTCTCTGCCTACCCCGTTAGGCACATAGCGTGATGGTATGTATGTATGTATGAATTTTGATAAGGTAATGAATGAGTGTCAAGATAGAAAAATGTGGCGTTCGGCTCTCTCTGCCTTCCCCGTTAGGGACATGGCGTGATGGTATGTATGTATGTATGAATGTTGATGAGGTGATGATTGTGTGTCAAGATAGAAACATGTGGCGTTCGGTTCTCTCTGCCTACCCCGTAAGGGACATAGCGTGATGGTTTGTATGTATGAATTTTGATGAGGCGATGAATGTGTGTCAAGATAGAAAAATGTGGCGTTCGGTTCTCTCTGCCTACCCCGTTAGGCACATGGCGTGATGGTATGTATGTATGTATGAATTTTGATAAGGTGATGAATGAGTGTCAAGATAGAAAAATGTGGCGTTCGGTTCTCTCTGCCTTCCCCGTTAGGAACATGGCGTGATGGTATGTATGTATTTATGAATTTTGATGAGGCGATGAATGTGTGTCAAGATAGAAAAATGTGGCGTTCGGTTCTCTCTGCCTACCCCGTTAGGGACATGGCGTGATGGTATGTATGTATGTATGAATTTTGATGAGGTGATGAATGTGTGACAAGATAGAAAAATGTGGCGTTCGGTTCTCTCTGCCTACCCCGTGAGGGACATGGCGTGTTGGTATGTATGTATGGATGAATGTTGATGAGGCGATGAATGAGTGTCAAGATAGAAAAATGTGGCGTTCGGTGCTCTCTGCCTACCCGGTTAGGGACATAGCGTGATGGTATGTATGTATGAATTTTGATGAGGCGATGAATGTGTGTCAAGATAGAAAAATGTGGCGTTCGGTTCTCTCTGCCTACCCCGTTAGGCACATGGCGTGATGGTATGTATGTATGTATGAATTTTGATAAGGTGATGAATGAGTGTCAAGATAGAAAAATGTGGCGTTCGGTTCTCTCTGCCTTCCCCGTTAGGGACATGGCGTGATTGTATGTATGTATGTATGAATGTTGATGAGGTGATGATTGTGTGTCAAGATAGAAAAATGTGGCGTTCGGTTCTCTCTGCCTACCCTATTAAGGACATGGCGTGATGGTATGTATGAATTTTGATGAGGCGATGAATGTGTGTCAAGATAGAAATATTAGGGACATGGAGTGATGGTATGTATGTGTTTATGAATTTTGATGAGGCGATGAATGTGTGTTCTCTCTGCCTACCCCGTTAGGGACATGGCGTGATGGTATGTATGTATGAATGAATTTTGATGAGGCGATGAATGTGTGTCAAGATAGAAAAATATGACGTTCGGAACTCTCTGCCTACCCCGTTAGGGACATGGCGGTATTGTATGTATGTATGTATGAATTATGATGAAGCGATGAATGTGTCAAGATAGAAAAATGTGGCGTCCGGTTCTCTCTGCCTACCCCGTTAGAGACTTGGCGTGATGGTATGTATGAATTTTGATGAGGCGATGAATGTGTGTCAAGATAGAAAAATGTGGCGTTCGGTTCTCTCTGCCTACCCCGTGAGGGACATGGCGTGATGGTATGTATGTATTTATAAATATTGATGAGGCGATGAATGTGTGTCAAGATAGAAAAATGTGGCGCTCGGTTCTCTCTGCCTACCCCGTTAGGGACATGGCGTGATGGTATGTATGTATTTATGAATTTTGATGAGGCGATGAATGTGTGTCATGATAGAAAAATGTGGCGTTCGGTTCTCTGTGCCTACCCCGTTAGGGACATGGCGTGATGGTATGTATGTATTTATGAATTTTGATGAGGCGATTAATGTGTGTCAAGATAGGAAAATGTGGCGTTCGGTTCTCTATGTCTACCCCGTTAGGGACATGGTGTGATGGTTTGTATGTATGTATGAATTTTGATGAGCGGATGAATGTGTGTCAAGATAGAAAAATGTGGCGTTCGGTTCTCTCTGCCTACCCCGTTAGGGACATGGCGTGATAGTATGTATTTATTTATGAATTTTGATGAGGCGATGAATGTGTGTCATGATAGAAAAATGTGGCGTTCGCTTCTCTCTGCCTTCCCCGTTAGGAACATGGCGTGATGGTATGTATGTATTTATGAATTTTGATGAGGCGATGAATGTGTGTCAAGATAGAAAAATGTGGCGTTCGGTTCTCTCTGCCTACCCCGTTAGGGACTTGGCGTGATGGTATGTATGAATTTTGATGAGGCGATGAATGTGTGTCAAGATAGAAAAATGTGGCGTTCGGTTCTCTCTGCCTACCCCGTTAGGGACTTGGCGTGATGGTATGTATGAATTTTGATGAGGCGATGAATGTGTGTCAAGATAGAAAAATGTGGCGTTCGGTTCTCTCTGCCTACCCCGTTAGGGACATGGCGTGATGGTATGTATGTATGTATGAATTATGATGAAGCGATGAATGTGTCAAGATAGAAAAATGTGGCGTCCGGTTCTCTCTGCCTACCCCGTTAGGGACTTGGCGTGATGGTATGTATGAATTTTGATGAGGCGATGAATGTGTGTCAAGATAGAAAAATGTGGCGTTCGGTTCTCTCTGCCTACCCCGTTAGGGACATGGCGTGATGGTTTGTATGTATGTATGAATTTTGATGAGGCGATGAATGTATGTCATGATAGAAAAATGTGGCGTTCGGTTCTCTCTGCCTACCCCGTTAGGGACATGGCGTGATGGTATGTACGTATTTATGAATTTTGATGAGGCGATTAATGTGTGTCAAGATAGAAAAATGTGGCGTTCGGTTCTCTATGCCTACCCCGTTAGGGACATGGTGTGATGGTATGTATGTATGTATGAATTTTGATGAGCGGATGAATGTGTGTCAAGATAGAAAAATGTGGCGTTCGGTTCTCTCTGCCTACCCCATTAAGGACATGGCGTGATGGTATGTATGAATTTTGATGAGGCGATGAATGTGCGTCAAGATAGAAAAATTAGGGACATGGAGTGATGGTATGTATGTATTTATGAATTTTGATTAGGCGATGAATGTGTGTTCTCTCTGCCTACCCCGTTAGGGACATGGTGTGATGGGATGTATGTATGTATGAATTTTGAAGAGCGGATGAATGTGTGTCAAGATAGAAAAATGTGGCGTTAGGTTCTCTCTGCCTACCCCGTTAGGGACATGGCGTGATGGTATGTATGTATGTATGAATTTTGATGAGGCGATGAATGTGTCTCATGATAGAAAAATGTGGCGTTCGGTTCTCTCTGCCTACCCCGTTAGGGACATGGCGTGATGGTATGTATGTATGTATGAATGTTGATGAGGTGATGATTGTGTGTCAAGATAGAAAAATGTGGCGTTCGGTTCTCTCTGCCTACCCTATTAAGGACATGGCGTGATGGTATGTATGAATTTTGATGAGGCGATGAATGTGTGTCAAGATAGAAAAATTAGGGACATGGAGTGATGGTATGTATGTGTTTATGAATTTTGATGAGGCGATGAATGTGTGTTCTCTCTGCCTACCCCGTTAGGGACATGGTGTGATGGTATGTATGTATGTATGAATTTTGATGAGCGGATGAATGTGTGTCAAGATAGAAAAATGTGGCGTTCGGTTCTCTCTGCCTACCCCGTTAGTGACATGGCGTGATAGTATGTATTTATGAATTTTGATGAGGCGATGAATGTGTGTCATGATAGAAAAATGTGGCGTTCGGTTCTCTCTGCCTACCCCGTTAGGGACATAGCGTGATGGTATGTATGTATGAATTTTGATGAGGCGATGAATGTGTGTCAAGATAGAAAAATGTGGCGTTCGGTTCTCTCTGCCTACCCCGTTAGGCACATGGCGTGATGGTATGTATGTATGTATGAATTTTGATAAGGTGATGAATGAGTGTCAAGATAGAAAAATGTGGCGTTCGGTTCTCTCTGCCTACCCCGTTAGGGACATGGCGTGATGGTATGTATGTATGTATGAATTTTGATGAGGCGATGAATGTATGTTATGATAGAAAAATGTGGCGTTCGGTTCTCTCTGCCTACCCCGTAAGGGACATAGCGTGATGGTATGTATGTATGAATTTTGATGAGGCGATGAATGTGTGTCAAGATAGAAAAATGTGGCGTTCGGTTCTCTCTGCCTACCCCGTTAGGGACATAGCGTGATGGTATGTATGTATGAATTTTGATGAGGCGATGAATGTGTGTCAAGATAGAAAAATGTGGCGTTCGGTGCTCTCTGCCTACCCCGTTAGGGACATAGCGTGATGGTATGTATGTATGAATTTTGATGAGGCGATGAATGTGTGTCAAGATAGAAAAATGTGGCGTTCGGTTCTCTCTGCCTACCCCGTTAGGCACATAGCGTGATGGTATGTATGTATGTATGAATTTTGATAAGGTAATGAATGAGTGTCAAGATAGAAAAATGTGGCGTTCGGTTCTCTCTGCCTTCCCCGTTAGGGACATGGCGTGATGGTATGTATGTATGTATGAATGTTGATGAGGTGATGATTGTGTGTCAAGATAGAAAAATGTGGCGTTCGGTTCTCTCTGCCTACCCCGTTAGGGACATAGCGTGATGGTATGTATGTATGAATTTTGATGAGGCGATGAATGTGTGTCAAGATAGAAAAATGTGGCGTTCGGTTCTCTCTGCCTACCCCGTTAGGCACATGGCGTGATGGTATGTATGTATGTATGAATTTTGATAAGGTGATGAATGAGTGTCAAGATAGAAAAATGTGGCGTTCGGTTCTCTCTGCCTTCCCCGTTAGGAACATGGCGTGATGGTATGTATGTATTTATGAATTTTGATGAGGCGATGAATGTGTGTCAAGATAGAAAAATGTGGCGTTCGGTTCTCTCTGCCTACCCCGTTAGGGACATGGCGTGATGGTATGTATGTATGTATGAATTTTGATGAGGTGATGAATGTGTGACAAGATAGAAAAATGTGGCGTTCGGTTCTCTCTGCCTACCCCGTGAGGGACATGGCGTGTTGGTATGTATGTATGGATGAATGTTGATGAGGCGATGAATGAGTGTCAAGATAGAAAAATGTGGCGTTCGGTGCTCTCTGCCTACCCGGTTAGGGACATAGCGTGATGGTATGTATGTATGAATTTTGATGAGGCGATGAATGTGTGTCAAGATAGAAAAATGTGGCGTTCGGTTCTCTCTGCCTACCCCGTTAGGCACATGGCGTGATGGTATGTATGTATGTATGAATTTTGATAAGGTGATGAATGAGTGTCAAGATAGAAAAATGTGGCGTTCGGTTCTCTCTGCCTTCCCCGTTAGGGACATGGCGTGATGGTATGTATGTATGTATGAATGTTGATGAGGTGATGATTGTGTGTCAAGATAGAAAAATGTGGCGTTCGGTTCTCTCTGCCTACCCTATTAAGGACATGGCGTGATGGTATGTATGAATTTTGATGAGGCGATGAATGTGTGTCAAGATAGAAATATTAGGGACATGGAGTGATGGTATGTATGTGTTTATGAATTTTGATGAGGCGATGAATGTGTGTTCTCTCTGCCTACCCCGTTAGGGACATGGTGTGATGGTATGTATGTATGTATGAATTTTGATGAGGCGATGAATGTGTGTCAAGATAGAAAAATGTGGCGTTCGGTTCTCTCTGCACACCCCGTTAGGGACATGGCGTGATGGTATGTATGAATTTTGATGAGGCGATGAATGTGTGTCAAGATAGAAAAATGTGGCGTTCGGTTCTCTCTGCCTACCCCGTTAGGGACATGGCGTGATGGTATGTACGTATTTATGAATTTTGATGAGGCGATTAATGTGTGTCAAGATAGAAAAATGTGGCGTTCGGTTCTCTATGCCTACCCCGTTAGGGACATGGTGTGATGGTATGTATGTATGTATGAATTTTGATGAGCGGATGAATGTGTGTCAAGATAGAAAAATGTGGCGTTCGGTTCTCTCTGCCTACCCCATTAAGGACATGGCGTGATGGTATGTATGAATTTTGATGAGGCGATGAATGTGCGTCAAGATAGAAAAATTAGGGACATGGAGTGATGGTATGTATGTATTTATGAATTTTGATGAGGCGATGAATGTGTGTTCTCTTTGCCTACCCCGTTAGGGACATGGTGTGATGGTATGTATGTATGTATGAATTTTGAAGAGCGGATGAATGTGTGTCAAGATAGAAAAATGTGGCGTTAGGTTCTCTCTGCCTACCCCGTTAGGGACATGGCGTGATGGTATGTATGTATGTATGAATTTTGATGAGGCGATGAATGTGTGTCATGATAGAAAAATGTGGCGTTCGGTTCTCTCTGCCTACCCCGTTAGGGACATGGCGTGATGGTATGTATGTATGCATGAATGTTGATGAGGTGATGATTGTGTGTCAAGATAGAAAAATGTGGCGTTCGGTTCTCTCTGCCTACCCTATTAAGGACATGGCGTGATGGTATGTATGAATTTTGATGAGGCGATGAATGTGTGTCAAGATAGAAAAATTAGGGACATGGAGTGATGGTATGTATGTGTTTATGAATTTTGATGAGGCGATGAATGTGTGTTCTCTCTGCCTACCCCGTTAGGGACATGGCGTGATGGTATGTATGTATGAATGAATTTTGATGAGGCGATGAATGTGTGTCAAGATAGAAAAAAGTGGCGTCCGGTTCTCTCTGCCTACCCCGTTAGGGACTTTGCGTGATGGTATGTATGAATTTTGATGAGGCGATGAATGTGTGTCAAGATAGAAAAATGTGGCGTTCGGTTCTCTCTGCCTACCCCGTTAGGGACATGGCGTGATGGTATGTATGTATGTATGAATTTTGATGAGGCGATGAATGTATGTCATGATAGAAAAATGTGGCGTTCGGTTCTCTCTGCCTACCCCGTTAGGGACATGGCGTGATGGTATGTACGTATTTATGAATTATGATGAGGCGATGAATGTGTGTCAAGATAGAAAAATGTGGCGTTCGGTTCTCTCTGCCTACCCCGTTAGGGACATGGCGTGATGGTATGTACGTATTTATGAATTATGATGAGGCGATGAATGTGTGTCAAGATAGAAAAATGTGGCGCTCGGTTCTCTCTGCCTACCCCGTTAGGGACATGGCGTGATGGTATGTATGAATTTTGATGAGGCGATGAATGTGTGTCATGATAGAAAAATGTGGCGTTCGGCTCTCTCTGCCTTCCCCGTTAGGGACATGGCGTGATGGTATGTATGTATGTATGAATGTTGATGAGGTGATGATTGTGTGTCATGATAGAAAAATGTGGCGCTCGGTTCTCTCTGCCTACCCCGTTAGGGACATGGCGTGATGGTATGTATGTATTTATGAATTATGATGAGGCGATTAATGTGTGTCAAGATAGAAAAATGTGGCGTTCGGTTCTCTCTGCCTACCCTATTAAGGACATGGCGTGATGGTATGTATGAATTTTGATGAGGCGATGAATGTGTGTCAAGATAGAAAAATTAGGGACATGGAGTGATGGTATGTATGTGTTTATGAATTTTGATGAGGCGATGAATGTGTGTTCTCTCTGCCTACCCCGTTAGGGACATGGCGTGATGGTATGTATGTATGAATGAATTTTGATGAGGCGATGAATGTGTGTCAAGATAGAAAAAAGTGGCGTCCGGTTCTCTCTGCCTACCCCGTTAGGGACTTTGCGTGATGGTATGTATGAATTTTGATGAGGCGATGAATGTGTGTCAAGATAGAAAAATGTGGCGTTCGGTTCTCTCTGCCTACCCCGTTAGGGACATGGCGTGATGGTATGTATGTATGTATGAATTTTGATGAGGCGATGAATGTATGTCATGATAGAAAAATGTGGCGTTCGGTTCTCTCTGCCTACCCCGTTAGGGACATGGCGTGATGGTATGTACGTATTTATGAATTATGATGAGGCGATGAATGTGTGTCAAGATAGAAAAATGTGGCGTTCGGTTCTCTCTGCCTACCCCGTTAGGGACATGGCGTGATGGTATGTACGTATTTATGAATTATGATGAGGCGATGAATGTGTGTCAAGATAGAAAAATGTGGCGCTCGGTTCTCTCTGCCTACCCCGTTAGGGACATGGCGTGATGGTATGTATGAATTTTGATGAGGCGATGAATGTGTGTCATGATAGAAAAATGTGGCGTTCGGTTCTCTCTGCCAACCCGTTAGGGACATGGCGTGATGGTATGTATGAATTTTGATGAGGCGATGAATGTTTGTCAAGATAAAAAATGTGGCGTTCGGTTCTCTCTGCCCACCCCGTGAGGGACATGGCTTGATGGTATGTATGTATTTATAAATATTGATGAGGCGATGAATGTGTGTCAAGATAGAAAAATGTGGCGCTCGGTTCTCTCTGCCTACCCCGTTAGGGACATGGCGTGATGGTTTGTATGTATGTATGAATTTTGATGAGGCGATGAATGTATGTCATGATAGAAAAATGTGGCGTTCGGTTCTCTCTGCCTACCCCGTTAGGGACATGGCGTGATGGTATGTACGTATTTATGAATTTTGATGAGCGGATGAATGTGTGTCAAGATAGAAAAATGTGGCGTTCGGTTCTCTCTGCCTACCCCATTAAGGACATGGCGTGATGGTATGTATGAATTTTGATGAGGCGATGAATGTGCGTCAAGATAGAAAAATTAGGGACATGGAGTGATGGTATGTATGTATTTATGAATTTTGATGAGGCGATGAATGTGTGTTCTCTTTGCCTACCCCGTTAGGGACATGGTGTGATGGTATGTATGTATGTATGAATTTTGAAGAGCGGATGAATGTGTGTCAAGATAGAAAAATGTGGCGTTAGGTTCTCTCTGCCTACCCCGTTAGGGACATGGCGTGATGGTATGTATGTATGTATGAATTTTGATGAGGCGATGAATGTGTGTCATGATAGAAAAATGTGGCGTTCGGTTCTCTCTGCCTACCCCGTTAGGGACATGGCGTGATGGTATGTATGTATGCATGAATGTTGATGAGGTGATGATTGTGTGTCAAGATAGAAAAATGTGGCGTTCGGTTCTCTCTGCCTACCCTATTAAGGACATGGCGTGATGGTATGTATGAATTTTGATGAGGCGATGAATGTGTGTCAAGATAGAAAAATTAGGGACATGGAGTGATGGTATGTATGTGTTTATGAATTTTGATGAGGCGATGAATGTGTGTTCTCTCTGCCTACCCCGTTAGGGACATGGCGTGATGGTATGTATGTATGAATGAATTTTGATGAGGCGATGAATGTGTGTCAAGATAGAAAAAAGTGGCGTCCGGTTCTCTCTGCCTACCCCGTTAGGGACTTTGCGTGATGGTATGTATGAATTTTGATGAGGCGATGAATGTGTGTCAAGATAGAAAAATGTGGCGTTCGGTTCTCTCTGCCTACCCCGTTAGGGACATGGCGTGATGGTATGTATGTATGTATGAATTTTGATGAGGCGATGAATGTATGTCATGATAGAAAAATGTGGCGTTCGGTTCTCTCTGCCTACCCCGTTAGGGACATGGCGTGATGGTATGTACGTATTTATGAATTATGATGAGGCGATGAATGTGTGTCAAGATAGAAAAATGTGGCGTTCGGTTCTCTCTGCCTACCCCGTTAGGGACATGGCGTGATGGTATGTACGTATTTATGAATTATGATGAGGCGATGAATGTGTGTCAAGATAGAAAAATGTGGCGCTCGGTTCTCTCTGCCTACCCCGTTAGGGACATGGCGTGATGGTATGTATGAATTTTGATGAGGCGATGAATGTGTGTCATGATAGAAAAATGTGGCGTTCGGCTCTCTCTGCCTTCCCCGTTAGGGACATGGCGTGATGGTATGTATGTATGTATGAATGTTGATGAGGTGATGATTGTGTGTCATGATAGAAAAATGTGGCGCTCGGTTCTCTCTGCCTACCCCGTTAGGGACATGGCGTGATGGTATGTATGTATTTATGAATTATGATGAGGCGATTAATGTGTGTCAAGATAGAAAAATGTGGCGTTCGGTTCTCTCTGCCTACCCTATTAAGGACATGGCGTGATGGTATGTATGAATTTTGATGAGGCGATGAATGTGTGTCAAGATAGAAAAATTAGGGACATGGAGTGATGGTATGTATGTGTTTATGAATTTTGATGAGGCGATGAATGTGTGTTCTCTCTGCCTACCCCGTTAGGGACATGGCGTGATGGTATGTATGTATGAATGAATTTTGATGAGGCGATGAATGTGTGTCAAGATAGAAAAAAGTGGCGTCCGGTTCTCTCTGCCTACCCCGTTAGGGACTTTGCGTGATGGTATGTATGAATTTTGATGAGGCGATGAATGTGTGTCAAGATAGAAAAATGTGGCGTTCGGTTCTCTCTGCCTACCCCGTTAGGGACATGGCGTGATGGTATGTATGTATGTATGAATTTTGATGAGGCGATGAATGTATGTCATGATAGAAAAATGTGGCGTTCGGTTCTCTCTGCCTACCCCGTTAGGGACATGGCGTGATGGTATGTACGTATTTATGAATTATGATGAGGCGATGAATGTGTGTCAAGATAGAAAAATGTGGCGTTCGGTTCTCTCTGCCTACCCCGTTAGGGACATGGCGTGATGGTATGTACGTATTTATGAATTATGATGAGGCGATGAATGTGTGTCAAGATAGAAAAATGTGGCGCTCGGTTCTCTCTGCCTACCCCGTTAGGGACATGGCGTGATGGTATGTATGAATTTTGATGAGGCGATGAATGTGTGTCATGATAGAAAAATGTGGCGTTCGGTTCTCTCTGCCAACCCGTTAGGGACATGGCGTGATGGTATGTATGAATTTTGATGAGGCGATGAATGTTTGTCAAGATAAAAAATGTGGCGTTCGGTTCTCTCTGCCCACCCCGTGAGGGACATGGCTTGATGGTATGTATGTATTTATAAATATTGATGAGGCGATGAATGTGTGTCAAGATAGAAAAATGTGGCGCTCGGTTCTCTCTGCCTACCCCGTTAGGGACATGGCGTGATGGTTTGTATGTATGTATGAATTTTGATGAGGCGATGAATGTATGTCATGATAGAAAAATGTGGCGTTCGGTTCTCTCTGCCTACCCCGTTAGGGACATGGCGTGATGGTATGTACGTATTTATGAATTTTGATGAGGCGATTAATGTGTGTCAAGATAGAAAAATGTGGCGTTCGGTTCTCTATGCCTACCCCGTTAGGGACATGGTGTGATGGTATGTATGTATGTATGAATTTTGATGAGCGGATGAATGTGTGTCAAGATAGAAAAATGTGGCGTTCGGTTCTCTCTGCCTACCCCATTAAGGACATGGCGTGATGGTATGTATGAATTTTGATGAGGCGATGAATGTGCGTCAAGATAGAAAAATTAGGGACATGGAGTGATGGTATGTATGTATTTATGAATTTTGATTAGGCGATGAATGTGTGTTCTCTCTGCCTACCCCGTTAGGGACATGGTGTGATGGGATGTATGTATGTATGAATTTTGAAGAGCGGATGAATGTGTGTCAAGATAGAAAAATGTGGCGTTAGGTTCTCTCTGCCTACCCCGTTAGGGACATGGCGTGATGGTATGTATGTATGTATGAATTTTGATGAGGCGATGAATGTGTCTCATGATAGAAAAATGTGGCGTTCGGTTCTCTCTGCCTACCCCGTTAGGGACATGGCGTGATGGTATGTATGTATGTATGAATGTTGATGAGGTGATGATTGTGTGTCAAGATAGAAAAATGTGGCGTTCGGTTCTCTCTGCCTACCCTATTAAGGACATGGCGTGATGGTATGTATGAATTTTGATGAGGCGATGAATGTGTGTCAAGATAGAAAAATTAGGGACATGGAGTGATGGTATGTATGTGTTTATGAATTTTGATGAGGCGATGAATGTGTGTTCTCTCTGCCTACCCCGTTAGGGACATGGTGTGATGGTATGTATGTATGTATGAATTTTGATGAGCGGATGAATGTGTGTCAAGATAGAAAAATGTGGCGTTCGGTTCTCTCTGCCTACCCCGTTAGTGACATGGCGTGATAGTATGTATTTATGAATTTTGATGAGGCGATGAATGTGTGTCATGATAGAAAAATGTGGCGTTCGGTTCTCTCTGCCTACCCCGTTAGGGACATAGCGTGATGGTATGTATGTATGAATTTTGATGAGGCGATGAATGTGTGTCAAGATAGAAAAATGTGGCGTTCGGTTCTCTCTGCCTACCCCGTTAGGCACATGGCGTGATGGTATGTATGTATGTATGAATTTTGATAAGGTGATGAATGAGTGTCAAGATAGAAAAATGTGGCGTTCGGTTCTCTCTGCCTACCCCGTTAGGGACATGGCGTGATGGTATGTATGTATGTATGAATTTTGATGAGGCGATGAATGTATGTTATGATAGAAAAATGTGGCGTTCGGTTCTCTCTGCCTACCCCGTAAGGGACATAGCGTGATGGTATGTATGTATGAATTTTGATGAGGCGATGAATGTGTGTCAAGATAGAAAAATGTGGCGTTCGGTTCTCTCTGCCTACCCCGTTAGGGACATAGCGTGATGGTATGTATGTATGAATTTTGATGAGGCGATGAATGTGTGTCAAGATAGAAAAATGTGGCGTTCGGTGCTCTCTGCCTACCCCGTTAGGGACATAGCGTGATGGTATGTATGTATGAATTTTGATGAGGCGATGAATGTGTGTCAAGATAGAAAAATGTGGCGTTCGGTTCTCTCTGCCTACCCCGTTAGGCACATAGCGTGATGGTATGTATGTATGTATGAATTTTGATAAGGTAATGAATGAGTGTCAAGATAGAAAAATGTGGCGTTCGGTTCTCTCTGCCTTCCCCGTTAGGGACATGGCGTGATGGTATGTATGTATGTATGAATGTTGATGAGGTGATGATTGTGTGTCAAGATAGAAAAATGTGGCGTTCGGTTCTCTCTGCCTACCCCGTTAGGGACATAGCGTGATGGTATGTATGTATGAATTTTGATGAGGCGATGAATGTGTGTCAAGATAGAAAAATGTGGCGTTCGGTTCTCTCTGCCTACCCCGTTAGGCACATGGCGTGATGGTATGTATGTATGTATGAATTTTGATAAGGTGATGAATGAGTGTCAAGATAGAAAAATGTGGCGTTCGGTTCTCTCTGCCTTCCCCGTTAGGAACATGGCGTGATGGTATGTATGTATTTATGAATTTTGATGAGGCGATGAATGTGTGTCAAGATAGAAAAATGTGGCGTTCGGTTCTCTCTGCCTACCCCGTTAGGGACATGGCGTGATGGTATGTATGTATGTATGAATTTTGATGAGGTGATGAATGTGTGACAAGATAGAAAAATGTGGCGTTCGGTTCTCTCTGCCTACCCCGTGAGGGACATGGCGTGTTGGTATGTATGTATGGATGAATGTTGATGAGGCGATGAATGAGTGTCAAGATAGAAAAATGTGGCGTTCGGTGCTCTCTGCCTACCCGGTTAGGGACATAGCGTGATGGTATGTATGTATGAATTTTGATGAGGCGATGAATGTGTGTCAAGATAGAAAAATGTGGCGTTCGGTTCTCTCTGCCTACCCCGTTAGGCACATGGCGTGATGGTATGTATGTATGTATGAATTTTGATAAGGTGATGAATGAGTGTCAAGATAGAAAAATGTGGCGTTCGGTTCTCTCTGCCTTCCCCGTTAGGGACATGGCGTGATGGTATGTATGTATGTATGAATGTTGATGAGGTGATGATTGTGTGTCAAGATAGAAAAATGTGGCGTTCGGTTCTCTCTGCCTACCCTATTAAGGACATGGCGTGATGGTATGTATGAATTTTGATGAGGCGATGAATGTGTGTCAAGATAGAAATATTAGGGACATGGAGTGATGGTATGTATGTGTTTATGAATTTTGATGAGGCGATGAATGTGTGTTCTCTCTGCCTACCCCGTTAGGGACATGGTGTGATGGTATGTATGTATGTATGAATTTTGATGAGGCGATGAATGTGTGTCAAGATAGAAAAATGTGGCGTTCGGTTCTCTCTGCACACCCCGTTAGGGACATGGCGTGATGGTATGTATGAATTTTGATGAGGCGATGAATGTGTGTCAAGATAGAAAAATGTGGCGTTCGGTTCTCTCTGCCTACCCCGTTAGGGACATGGCGTGATGGTATGTACGTATTTATGAATTTTGATGAGGCGATTAATGTGTGTCAAGATAGAAAAATGTGGCGTTCGGTTCTCTATGCCTACCCCGTTAGGGACATGGTGTGATGGTATGTATGTATGTATGAATTTTGATGAGCGGATGAATGTGTGTCAAGATAGAAAAATGTGGCGTTCGGTTCTCTCTGCCTACCCCATTAAGGACATGGCGTGATGGTATGTATGAATTTTGATGAGGCGATGAATGTGCGTCAAGATAGAAAAATTAGGGACATGGAGTGATGGTATGTATGTATTTATGAATTTTGATGAGGCGATGAATGTGTGTTCTCTTTGCCTACCCCGTTAGGGACATGGTGTGATGGTATGTATGTATGTATGAATTTTGAAGAGCGGATGAATGTGTGTCAAGATAGAAAAATGTGGCGTTAGGTTCTCTCTGCCTACCCCGTTAGGGACATGGCGTGATGGTATGTATGTATGTATGAATTTTGATGAGGCGATGAATGTGTGTCATGATAGAAAAATGTGGCGTTCGGTTCTCTCTGCCTACCCCGTTAGGGACATGGCGTGATGGTATGTATGTATGCATGAATGTTGATGAGGTGATGATTGTGTGTCAAGATAGAAAAATGTGGCGTTCGGTTCTCTCTGCCTACCCTATTAAGGACATGGCGTGATGGTATGTATGAATTTTGATGAGGCGATGAATGTGTGTCAAGATAGAAAAATTAGGGACATGGAGTGATGGTATGTATGTGTTTATGAATTTTGATGAGGCGATGAATGTGTGTTCTCTCTGCCTACCCCGTTAGGGACATGGCGTGATGGTATGTATGTATGAATGAATTTTGATGAGGCGATGAATGTGTGTCAAGATAGAAAAAAGTGGCGTCCGGTTCTCTCTGCCTACCCCGTTAGGGACTTTGCGTGATGGTATGTATGAATTTTGATGAGGCGATGAATGTGTGTCAAGATAGAAAAATGTGGCGTTCGGTTCTCTCTGCCTACCCCGTTAGGGACATGGCGTGATGGTATGTATGTATGTATGAATTTTGATGAGGCGATGAATGTATGTCATGATAGAAAAATGTGGCGTTCGGTTCTCTCTGCCTACCCCGTTAGGGACATGGCGTGATGGTATGTACGTATTTATGAATTATGATGAGGCGATGAATGTGTGTCAAGATAGAAAAATGTGGCGTTCGGTTCTCTCTGCCTACCCCGTTAGGGACATGGCGTGATGGTATGTACGTATTTATGAATTATGATGAGGCGATGAATGTGTGTCAAGATAGAAAAATGTGGCGCTCGGTTCTCTCTGCCTACCCCGTTAGGGACATGGCGTGATGGTATGTATGAATTTTGATGAGGCGATGAATGTGTGTCATGATAGAAAAATGTGGCGTTCGGCTCTCTCTGCCTTCCCCGTTAGGGACATGGCGTGATGGTATGTATGTATGTATGAATGTTGATGAGGTGATGATTGTGTGTCATGATAGAAAAATGTGGCGCTCGGTTCTCTCTGCCTACCCCGTTAGGGACATGGCGTGATGGTATGTATGTATTTATGAATTATGATGAGGCGATTAATGTGTGTCAAGATAGAAAAATGTGGCGTTCGGTTCTCTCTGCCTACCCTATTAAGGACATGGCGTGATGGTATGTATGAATTTTGATGAGGCGATGAATGTGTGTCAAGATAGAAAAATTAGGGACATGGAGTGATGGTATGTATGTGTTTATGAATTTTGATGAGGCGATGAATGTGTGTTCTCTCTGCCTACCCCGTTAGGGACATGGCGTGATGGTATGTATGTATGAATGAATTTTGATGAGGCGATGAATGTGTGTCAAGATAGAAAAAAGTGGCGTCCGGTTCTCTCTGCCTACCCCGTTAGGGACTTTGCGTGATGGTATGTATGAATTTTGATGAGGCGATGAATGTGTGTCAAGATAGAAAAATGTGGCGTTCGGTTCTCTCTGCCTACCCCGTTAGGGACATGGCGTGATGGTATGTATGTATGTATGAATTTTGATGAGGCGATGAATGTATGTCATGATAGAAAAATGTGGCGTTCGGTTCTCTCTGCCTACCCCGTTAGGGACATGGCGTGATGGTATGTACGTATTTATGAATTATGATGAGGCGATGAATGTGTGTCAAGATAGAAAAATGTGGCGTTCGGTTCTCTCTGCCTACCCCGTTAGGGACATGGCGTGATGGTATGTACGTATTTATGAATTATGATGAGGCGATGAATGTGTGTCAAGATAGAAAAATGTGGCGCTCGGTTCTCTCTGCCTACCCCGTTAGGGACATGGCGTGATGGTATGTATGAATTTTGATGAGGCGATGAATGTGTGTCATGATAGAAAAATGTGGCGTTCGGTTCTCTCTGCCAACCCGTTAGGGACATGGCGTGATGGTATGTATGAATTTTGATGAGGCGATGAATGTTTGTCAAGATAAAAAATGTGGCGTTCGGTTCTCTCTGCCCACCCCGTGAGGGACATGGCTTGATGGTATGTATGTATTTATAAATATTGATGAGGCGATGAATGTGTGTCAAGATAGAAAAATGTGGCGCTCGGTTCTCTCTGCCTACCCCGTTAGGGACATGGCGTGATGGTATGTATGTATTTATGAATTATGATGAGGCGATTAATGTGTGTCAAGATAGAAAAATGTGGCGTTCGGTTCTCTATGCCTACCCCGTTAGGGACATGGTGTGATGGTATGTATGTATGTATGAATTTTGATGAGCGGATGAATGTGTGTCAAGATAGAAAAATGTGGCGTTCGGTTCTCTCTGCCTACCCCGTTAGGGACATGGCGTGATAGTATGTATTTATTTATGAATTTTGATGAGGCGATGAATGTGTGTCATGATAGAAAAATGTGGCGTTCGCTTCTCTCTGCCTTCCCCGTTAGGAACATGGCGTGATGGTATGTATGTACTTATGAATTTTGATGAGGCGATGAATGTGTGTCAAGATAGAAAAATGTGGCGTTCGGTTCTCTCTGCCTACCCCGTTAGGGACATGGCGTGATGGTATGTATGAATTTTGATGAGGCGATGAATGTGTGTCAAGATAGAAAAATGTGGCGTTCGGTTCTCTCTGCCTACCCCGTTCGGGACTTGGCGTGATGGTATGTATGAATTTTGATGAGGCGATGAATGTGTGTCAAGATAGAAAAATGTGGCGTTCGGTTCTCTCTGCCTACCCCGTTAGGGACATGGCGTGATGGTATGTATGTATGTATGAATTATGATGAAGCGATGAATGTGTCAAGATAGAAAAATGTGGCGTCCGGTTCTCTCTGCCTACCCCGTTAGGGACTTGGCGTGATGGTATGTATGAATTTTGAAGAGGCGATGAATGTTTGTCAAGATAAAAAATGTGGCGTTCGGTTCTCTCTGCCCACCCCGTGAGGGACATGGCGTGATGGTATGTATGTATTTATAAATATTGATGAGGCGATGAATGTGTGTCAAGATAGAAAAATGTGGCGCTCGGTTCTCTCTGCCTACCCCGTTAGGGACATGGCGTGATGGTATGTATGTATTTATGAATTTTGATGAGGCGATGAATGTGTGTCAAGATAGAAAAATGTGGCGCTCGGTTCTCTCTGCCTACCCCGTTAGGGACATGGCGTGATAGTATGTATGTATGTATGAATTTTGATGAGGCGATGAATGTGTGTCATGATAGAAAAATGTGGCGTTCGGTTCTCTGTGCCTACCCCGTTAGGGACATGGCGTGATGGTATGTATGTATGTATGAATTTTGATGACGCGATGAATGAGTGTCAAGATAGAAAAATGTAGCGTTCGGTTCTCTCTGCCTACCCCGTTAGGGACTCGGCGTGATGGTATGTATGGATTTATGAATTTTGATGAGGCGATTAATGTGTGTCAAGATAGAAAAATGTGGCGTTCGGTTCTCTCTGCCTACCCCGTTAGGGACATGGTGTGATGGTATGTATGTATGTATGAATTTTGATGAGCGGATGAATGAGTGTCAAGATAGAAAAATGTGGCGTTCGGTTCTCTCTGCCTACCCCGTTAGGGACTTGGCGTGATGGTATGTATGAATTTTGATGAGGCGATGAATGTGTGTCAAGATAGAAAAATGTGGCGTTCGGTTCTCTCTGCCTACCCCGTTAGGGACATGGCGTGATGGTATGTATGTATGTATGAATTTTGATGAGGCGATGAATGTATGTCATGATAGAAAAATGTGGCGTTCGGTTCTCTCTGCCTACCCCGTTAGGGACATGGCGTGATGGTATGTACGTATTTATGAATTTTGATGAGGCGATGAATGTGTGTCAAGATAGAAAAATGTGGCGCTCGGTTCTCTCTGCCAACCGATATTACTGATATTGAAGCCAAACAAACTGACCTCTTAAACCTTGTAGGGTCCGACCATTTAGGACAAGTAATTAAAATCAATCTAAAAAACAAAATAATCACCAAAAGCACAAACCAAAAATATATCACTCAGAGATTATACAGTGAAGATTCATTGAAAATTTTTCTATAGTCCATTGGCAATTCCTTTCCGAACACATGTATGCCTTCGAGTTGTTGTACAAACACTCAATTTAATGAACTATTTAAAACCCTAGTACTAGAAACTAATAGTCATTTTCCAATCAAACAAATAAAAATTAAAAAGGACCACAAGTCATTTGATAACTGGGCAACTCCTGGTATTGTAATATCTAGAAAAAAAATGTTTGAATTGTATAGCAGGAAAACATTTGACAACTCTGAGGCTTTGAAAAATAATATTAGGACTTACAGTGCAGTGTTCAGAAAGGTCTGTAGTGAAGCTAAGAAAAAATATTTAGCAGATAAAATAAGAAATTCCAAAAATCCCATTAAAACCACATGGGATGTAATAAAACATGAAACTGGTAGAAATAAAGAATCTAACGACTATAACGACGATGAATTTAATAAATTGAAAACTGCCAACCACTTCAATGATTTCTTTGTAAATATAGCTTCTTCAATTACCCATAACACATCAATAGAAAAAGCAATGAAACACTTGGTTCCATCGCGTAAACCCAATTGTATTTTTAATTTTAGAAATGTCACAGAATGGGAAATAATAAAATTATGTAAAAAAATTAAGACGAAGAATTCAAACGATCTATGGCATATGTCCACACATTTCTTAAAATTAATTATTAACGGACTTGCCCCCTGCATCACCAACATTATCAACCAATGTCTGGTACAAGGTGTATTTCCGGAAAAACTTAAAATGTCAAGAGCTATTCCAATATACAAGAAGGGTGACAGAGCAGACCCCAGTAACTATAGGCCGATCTCAATACTGCCTGTATTAAGCAAAATATTCGAGAGGATTGTCGCCGAGCAGCTCACCCACTATTTAGTCGAAAATAATATACTACACCCCCAACAATTTGGTTTTCAAAGGGGCAAGAGCACATCAGATGGTGTAGCATCTCTCGTTCAAACGGTCCTTGAGTCACTGGATAATAGGTCGGATGCTTATGGAATATTCTGCGATCTTTCCAAGGCTTTCGACTGCGTTAACCATGACATCCTTGTCAATAAACTCAATTACTACGGAATATGCAATAATGAAAATAGATTTTTTAAATCGTACCTCGAAAACCGTCAACAAGTAACTGAGATTGATGGTGCTAGGTCCAACGGAGCTCTAGTAAATCGTGGGGTTCCGCAGGGGTCCATACTAGGGCCAGAACTATTCCTAATATATATAAATGACCTACCAAACTGTATCTCTAAAGACCAGGCAATAATAATGTTTGCTGATGATACATCTATAGTACTAAAGGAACGCAAAAACAAGGAAACTACCCTTGGCAATGCTTTAGAGATACTAGATGGGATGGGTGAGTGGTTCGGAGATAACGGACTCGCGTTAAATGTGACAAAAACGGGTGCAATTCACTTCTCCTTGAAAAGACACGTTGAAAATGATTCAGTTATGTCTGGCCTTTCCCAACGAAAACTGGTAGTGGCAGACAACATAAAATTCCTCGGAGTCATACTTGACGCAAAGTTGCAGTGGACACCTCACATTGAGACAATATCTAAGAAGCTGTGCTCAGCAATTTATGCGATAAAAAAAATTAAGGAAACTTGTGGCGAAGTGGCAGCTAGATCTGTATACTTTGCTTACTTCCAGAGTATTATGTCATATGGAATTTTATTCTGGGGCAGAGGGGCTGATTGGAGCCGAATTTTTATACTTCAGAAACGTGCAATTAGAGCATTGAAAAGCATGGGGTCAAGGGAGTCGTGCAAAGATTATTTTAAAGAATTAGACATACTCACACTTCCTGGCATGTATATTTATGAATGCCTACTATATGCACGCAAAAACATGCCCAACACCCCTCTGAACTCGGAATATCACGATTATAACACTCGCTCAAAGGGAAGTATCCGACCCGTGGAGCACAGATTAGCAAAATTATCTAAAAGCTTTATTTGTCTCAGTGTGCGTCTATTCAACAAGCTGCCGGAAGGAATCAAGTCTCTGAATGATGATAAATTTCGAGGAGCAGTGAAGACGTACCTCGTTGATAAATCTTTTTATTCTGTGGACGAAATGCTGGAGTGAACCATTTACATTCACTTCAGCATTGAATTGACTATAAAAAATTGTCCATTATATTTTTATATATTTTCTAAAACTATGAGTGTAAAATTGACGAGTCCAAGTACCCGAGCTAGGGTCTACGGACGATAAACAACAATAAACAATAAACCCCGTTAGGGACATGGCGTGATGGTATGTATGTATTTATAAATATTGATGAGGCGATGAATGTGTGTCAAGATAGAAAAATGTGGCGCTCGGTTCTCTCTGCCTACCCCGTTAGGGACATGGCGTGATGGTATGTATGTATTTATGAATTTTGATGAGGCGATGAATGTGTGTCAAGATAGAAAAATGTGGCGCTCGGTTCTCTCTGCCTACCCCGTTAGGGACATGGCGTGATGGTATGTATGAATTTTGATGAGGCGATGATTGTGTGTCATGATAGAAAAATGTGGGGTTCGCTTCTCTCTGCCTACCCCGTTAGGACATGGCGTGATAGTATGTATGTATGTATGTATGAATTTTGATGAGACGATGAATGTGTGTCATGATAGAAAAATGTGGCGTTCGGTTCTCTGTGCATACCCCGTTAGGGACATGGCGTGATGGTATGTATGTATGTATGAATTTTGATGACGCGATGAATGAGTGTCAAGATAGAAAAATTAGCGTTCGGTTCTCTCTGCCTACCCCGTTAGGGACATGGCGTGATGGTATGAATGGATTTATGAATTTTGATGAGGCGATTAATGTGTGTCAAGATAGAAAAATGTGGCGTTCGGTTCTCTCTGCCTACCCCGTTAGGGACATGGTGTGATGGTATGTATGTATGTATGAATTTTGATGAGCGGATGAATGTGTGTCAAGATAGAAAAATGTGGCGTTCGGTTCTCTCTGCCTACCCCGTTAGGGACATGGCGTGATAGTATGTATGTATTTATGAATTTTGATGAGGCGATGAATGTGTGTCATGATAGAAAAATGTGGCGTTCGCTTCTCTCTGCCTACCCCGTTAGGGACATGGCGTGATAGTATGTATGTATGTATGAATTTTGATGAGGCGTTGAATGTGTGTCATGATAGAAAAATGTGGCGTTCGGTTCTCTCTGCCTACCCCGTTAGGGACATGGCGTGATGGTATGTATGTATGTATGAATTTTTATGAGGTGATGAATGTGTGACAAGATAGAAAAATGTGGCGTTCGGTTCTCTCTGCCTACCCCGTGAGGGACATGGCGTGTTGGTATGTATGTATGGATGAATGTTGATGAGGCGATGAATGAGTGTCAAGATAGAAAAATGTGGCGTTCGGTGCTCTCTGCCTACCGCGTTAGGGACATAGCGTGATGGTATGTATGTATGAATTTTTATGAGGCGATAAATGTGTGTCAAGATAGAAAAATGTGGCGTTCGGTTCTCTCTTCCTACCCCGTAAGGCACATGGCGTGATGGTATGTATGTATGTATGAATTTTGATAAGGCGATGAATGTGTGTCAAGATAGAAAAATGTGGCGTTCGGTTCTCTCTGCCTTCCCCGTTAGGGACATGGCGTGATGGTATGTTTGTATTTATGAATTTTGATGAGGCGATGAATGTGTGTCAAGATAGAAAAATGTGGCGTTCGGTTCTCTCTGCCTACCCCGTTAGGGACATGGCGTGATGGTATGTATGGATTTATGAATTTTGATGAGGCGATTAATGTGTGTCAAGATAGAAAAATGTGGCGTTCGGTTTTCTCTGCCTACCCCGTTAGGGACATGGTGTGATGGTATGTATGTATGTATGAATTTTGATGAGCGGATGAATGAGTGTCAAGATAGAAAAATGTGGCGTTCGGTTCTCTCTGCCTACCCCGTTAGGGACATGGCGTGATAGTATGTATGTATTTATGAATTTTGATGAGGCGATGAATGTGTGTCATGATAGAAAAATGTGGCGTTCGCTTCTCTCTGCCTACCCCGTTAGGGACATGGCGTGATAGTATGTATGTATGTATGAATTTTGATGAGGCGATGAATGTGTGTCATGATAGAAAAATGTGGCGTTCGGTTCTCTCTGCCTAACCCGTTAGGGACATGGTGTGATGGTATGTATGTATGTATGAATTTTGATGAGGCGATGAATGTATGTCATGATAGAAAAATGTGGCGTTCGGTTCTCTCTGCCTACCCCGTTAGGGACATGGCGTGATGGTATGTACGTATTTATGAATTTTGATGAGGCGATGAATGTGTGTCAAGATAGAAAAATGTGGCGCTCGGTTCTCTCTGCCTACCCCGTTAGGGACATGGCGTGATGGTATGTATGTATTTATAAATATTGATGAGGCGATGATTGTGTGTCAAGATAGAAAAATGTGGCGCTCGGTTCTCTCTGCCTACCCCGTTAGGGACATGGCGTGATGGTATGTATGTATTTATGAATTTTGATGAGGCGATGAATGTGTGTCAAGATAGAAAAATGTGGCGCTCGGTTCTCTCTGCCTACCCCGTTAGGGACATGGCGTGATGGTATGTATGAATTTTGATGAGGCGATGATTGTGTGTCATGATAGAAAAATGTGGCGTTCGCTTCTCTCTGCCTACCCCGTTAGGACATGGCGTGATAGTATGTATGTATGTATGAATTTTGATGAGACGATGAATGTGTGTCATGATAGAAAAATGTGGCGTTCGGTTCTCTGTGCCTACCCCGTTAGGGACATGGCGTGATGGTATGTATGTATGTATGAATTTTGATGACGCGATGAATGAGTGTCAAGATAGAAAAATGTAGCGTTCGGTTCTCTCTGTCTACCCCGTTAGGGACATGGCGTGATGGTATGTATGGATTTATGAATTTTGATGAGGCGATTAATGTGTGTCAAGATAGAAAAATGTGGCGTTCGGTTCTCTCTGCCTACCCCGTTAGGGACATGGTGTGATGGTATGTATGTATGTATGAATTTTGATGAGCGGATGAATGTGTGTCAAGATAGAAAAATGTGGCGTTCGGTTCTCTCAGCCTACCCCGTTAGGGACATGGCGTGATAGTATGTATGTATTTATGAATTTTGATGAGGCGATGAATGTGTGTCATGATAGAAAAATGTGGCGTTCGCTTCTCTCTGCCTACCCCGTTAGGGACATGGCGTGATAGTATGTATGTATGTATGAATTTTGATGAGGCGATGAATGTGTGTCATGATAGAAAAATGTGGCGTTCGGTTCTCTCTGCCTACCCCGTTAGGGACATGGCGTGATGGTATGTATGTATGTATGAATTTTTATGAGGTGATGAATGTGTGACAAGATAGAAAAATGTGGCGTTCGGTTCTCTCTGCCTACCCCGTGAGGGACATGGCGTGTTGGTATGTATGTATGGATGAATGTTGATGAGGCGATGAATGAGTGTCAAGATAGAAAAATGTGGCGTTCGGTGTTCTCTGCCTACCACGTTAGGGACATAGCGTGATGGTATGTATGTATGAATTTTGATGAGGCGATAAATGTGTGTCAAGATAGAAAAATGTGGCGTTCGGTTCTCTCTTCCTACCCCGTTAGGCACATGGCGTGATGGTATGTATAAATGTATGAATTTTGATAAGGCGATGAATGTGTGTCAAGATAGAAAAATGTGGCGTTCGGTTCTCTCTGCCTTCCCCGTTAGGGACATGGCGTGATGGTATGTATGTATTTATGAATTTTGATGAGGCGATGAATGTGTGTCAAGTTAGAAAAATGTGGCGTTCGGTTCTCTCTGCCTACCCCGTTAGGGACATGGCGTGATGGTATGTATGAATTTTGATGAGGCGATGAATGTGCGTCAAGATAGAAAAATTAGGAACATGGAGTGATGGTATGTATGTATTTATGAATTTTGATGAGGCGATGAATGTGTGTTCTCTCTGCCTACCCCGTTAGGGACATGGTGTGATGGTATGTATGTATGTATGAATTTTGATGAGCGGATGAATGTGTGTCAAGATAGAAAAATACCTACCCCGTGAGGGACATGGCGTGCCTTATCAAAATTCATACATACATACATACCATCACGCCATGTGCCTAACGGGGTAGGAAGAGAGAACCGAACGCCACATTTTTCTATCTTGACACACATTTATCGCCTCATCAAAATTCATACATACATACCATCACGCTATGTCCCTAACGTGGTAGGCAGAGAGCACCGAACGCCACATTTTTCTATCTTGACACTCATTCATCGCCTCATCAACATTCATCCATACATACATACCAACATAAATACATTAAAATCTATATATTATACCATGGTTCGACCAATACTCGAATACGCATCCCCAATCTGGTCCCCAAGATACACAACATACAAACAACGCATTGAAAGAATACAAAGATTGTTCATTAAATACTTAAACCGTAAAGCATACCTCGAGTTCCCCAGCTACGACTGCGCGAGAACCTATTATAAAATCGACAGTCTCGAGAATAGACGCACAGTAAATGATATGATGCTTCTGCACAACATTATAAATAATAATATCGACTGCCCCTCAATACTCAATACCATTTCATTTAATATTCCTACTCGCAGAACTAGACATACACATTTATTCCACCTTCCAATTCACCGCACCAATTACGCACAAAACATGACTATTCATAGAATGTGCGATACATACAATAACAGATTTCAAGAGTTTGACATCATATTTTATTTTTTTATTTTTTGCAAACTTGTATTATTTTATGTCAATCATAACGACAAAATGTAATAGGCCTTAATACTTGATGTTACTATTGTATTGTACTATGTCTTAACGCTGTTTTTTGTCCAACTTTAACATAAATAAATAAATAAATAAATAAATAAACACGCCATGTCCCTAACGGGGAAGGCAGAGAGAACTAAACGCCACATTTTTCTATCTTGACACATTCATCGCCTCATCATAATTCATACATACATACATACCATCACGCCATGTCCCTAACGGGGTAGGCAGAGAGAACCGAACGCCACATTTTTCTATCTTGACACACATTCATCGCCTCATCAAAATTCATACATAATGTTATGTTATAGAAAATTATGTATAGGGAAAAATTAATAATTGGGAATTTATAGTTTTTTTTGTGCGAACACACTAAATTGATTTTTTTTAAGTGGCAATATTTTTTATGATTAGCAAAGCTTATGTCAAATTCTTTCCTTTTGCCTACATCTATCGAAGCGGGTCGGCCAGCGTAGGAAAAATGGCGGCTGATATAACTTAAAATTACTGAATTTGGGATGCTGATATAAATGTCAGTCATCCCAAATTC
This sequence comes from Molanna angustata, assembly GCA_963576475.1. Classification (NCBI taxonomy): domain Eukaryota; kingdom Metazoa; phylum Arthropoda; class Insecta; order Trichoptera; family Molannidae; genus Molanna; species Molanna angustata. The sequence continues at coordinate 27,457,735 of OY754983.1, forward strand.
AATCCTACCCTGATATTGCGCACCCATTCTGATGAACATAATTTTTATTTAATTCTACAAATGGATTACTCGAATGTTATTCCATTTATTTTGCCATTGGAAATATATTTTTTTTGGATATTATTTTACAATTACCATGCTTGCATATACACGACGATGAAATGTACGACATTTAATTCTGCCTAACCTAAAATTTTATAACTGACGACAAAGGAGTCACATATAGGAAATTGTCGGAGACAATTTCTTCACTTGGATTTTTACTTGGACACAAACAAATTTCTTCACTTGGATTTTTATTGTGACATTGAGGGATCAAGATACAAATAGTCACGAGAATTTATAAATTTAAATACATCTACAACCGGATTCATTTGAAGATTATATTAAAATAAAACAATTTGTTTTAGATTCTACGTGTATTTATAAGTTCGTCGATAGCTATTTCGCCTTGCTAGGGCATCTTCAAGACTATGACGGCGTGGAGTTTCTGTCGGGTTATATAGGTAGAGGGTTGAGCTTACAATTTTTTTGATTGGTCAGTATCTATAAACAGAGTATTAAACAATGGCAGTGGGTGGAGACTATAGTTAGACTTGACAATTGACTGACCAATCCCTAAATATGTTTGTATACAGGTAGTTATATTTGTTTATTGATATAGTTCTAAGAATTTTATTTTATTAGTGGGTTATTTTCTAGGTATAATGTTTGTTTATTTGTGGATATTACAATATAATATGTATTTTGCGGTACAGCTAGATAGAGGTAGTTATATTGTTTTATTGATGTATTTCTTATGTATTTATTTATTTGTATAATGGCTATTCTTTTGATGTTAAAATATTTGAATTTTGAGAGGTTCCAGGGAAGAAAAAAAGGGAAAAAAAAAAACATATTTTTTAAAAAAACTTTTAACTTGTCATCCACTGAATTTAGTAAAGAAGAAATCCAACTTCTTGATAAAGGATTCAAATATAACATTCCCGAAAAAGCAGGGCTAACGCAAATTGAAACAATAGCAGTTGACACTGAAATAGCCCTTACTAACACAAATCAACCAAATTCACTTAAACATCAAATTGCCGAAACAATTAAAAAAGAAATAAAATTAATTAAATCATCACCATCATTTGTACACAATGAAAAAATAGTTTTGAATAAAATATTAAAAAAGATAAAAGAAAACAACTTAATAGTAACAAAAGCAGACAAAGGCAATTCGGTAGTCATCTTAAATAAAGCCGATTATGAAAATAAAATGTCGGAATTTATTAATCCAAACGACTTCAATGAACTAAAAAAAGATCCAACACCTAAACTCGCAAAACGCATTAGATCCATCATAAATGACAGTAACGCCTTATATCCAAAAACTTACCAAAAGAATAAACTAATAGAAATGAACCCAAGACCACCACTCTTACACGGACAACCTAAAATCCATAAACAAAGTATTCCTATAAGACCAATTGTCTCATTCATCAACTCACCCACTTCAAAAATAGCCAAAGATATTAATAACCTCTTCAAACAATATACAAATTTTAAACCAGATAACAGTATAAAAAATTCAGTCCAACTCGTTAACAAAATCAAAGACATACACCTCCCAACAAATTGTAAACTAATCTCACTAGACGTAGTAAGCTTATTCACCAACATACCGATAAAAGATACCCTAGAAATCATAAAAAATACCCTGGAAAAAAGAAATGTTCAACCCATTATAGCAGACGAGATCTACGAAATAATGAAAATTTGCATAGAGTCAAACTACTTCTCCTATAAAGATAAATTTTATGAACAAAAAGACGGAGTCCCCATGGGATCACCTCTAAGCCCCTTATTAGCCGAACTATTTATGGACCATATAGAGAATAAACTACTAAAAAATTCAATTTCAAAAAAATGTATTATATATTACTATCGGTATGTAGACGATATACTTATCGGTTTCAACGGAACAAACCGACAATTAGACCAATTCCTTAACATAGCTAACTCACTACATACAAATATTTCATTTACACTAGAAACAGAAAAGGACTGCAAAATCAACTTCCTAGACCTATGCATACAAAGAACCAATAATAGACACTCTTTTGACATATACCGAAAACCCACATACACAGATACCACTATACACGAAAAATCTTTACACCCATGGTCTCACAAGCTCGCTGCATATAACTCAATGCTATATAGGTTAATTAACATCCCACTTGATAAACACAAGTTTGATACAGAATACAAAACAATAGAGACAATCGGAATAAACAATGGTTTTTCAAAAAATATCATTAAAAACCTATTTAATAAACAAATGAACAAGCACACACTACGACAATTTTATCCAAAACATCAACCCTCTAAAACCAATTTTAAATGTATCCACTACGCAGGCAATATTTCATTAAAACTAGGGAAAAAACTTAGAAACTATGGAATTAACGTAACCTACAGAACTAACAATAATATCGGAATGACAATAAAAAATTCTAAAGACAAAATCGATAACATTAAAAAAAGCGGTGTGTACAAAATAACCTGCGATGACTGTGATGCCATTTACATAGGCCAAACTGGTAGAAGTATAGAAGAAAGGTTCAACGAACACAAAAAGTCATGGCATAATAACAAAACCGATTGCAATTTGCTAAACACCTAATTGAAAACAACCACAAAATCGACTCGAACAATAAACCACTACCACTACACTTTTCAAAAAAGGGCTTAAGACTGAATATTCTTGAACAGTTAGAAATTTCAAAACATAATAAAAATTATAACATAATCAATGAACAAATTAATATCTACAAATCTCCACTAATTGAAGTCATCCCATCTAGAAATTAACAATCTATAGATTTGATTCTGCCAAAATAATTCATTGTTTCAGATCCATAATCCTGCCACCGAGACGTCACCAAAATAATCTACATATCCAACCTTCACCACACTTCTTCCCTGGAACCTCTCAAAATTCAAATATTTTAACATCAAAAGAATAGCCATTATACAAATAAATAAATACATAAGAAATACATCAATAAAACAATATAACTACCTCTATCTAGCTGTACCGCAAAATACATATTATATTGTAATATCCACAAATAAACAAACATTATACCTAGAAAATAACCCACTAATAAAATAAAATTCTTAGAACTATATCAATAAACAAATATAACTACCTGTATACAAACATATTTAGGGATTGGTCAGTCAATTGTCAAGTCTAACTATAGTCTCCACCCACTGCCATTGTTTAATACTCTGTTTATAGATACTGACCAATCAAAAAAATTGTAAGCTCAACCCTCTACCTATATAACCCGACAGAAACTCCACGCCGTCATAGTCTTGAAGATGCCCTAGCAAGGCGAAATAGTTATCGACGAACTTATAAATACACGTAGAATCTAAAACAAATTGTTTTATTTTAATATAATTTAAAATGGAATTCTACTACGTAAATTATCCACAAGTACTTAATCATTTGAAGATATTGGTCATCGAGGGGATCTCCTTATTCATGCTGCGAGTCGATATTGTTTTAAAATGTTTACTCCATAGCTGTATGATGAGTTATACCTTTATGATTTATTGTCTGAATATATGAATGTGAATCCATTATGTTTGAACCTAATATAGATTGAAATCATGATTTTGAGTATGATATGAAAGAGATTTTGTTTGGTTTGATTTCGATGTAAATTCATGTTATATATAAGTTTCAATCTTTAACATTATTTTTATAACAAATATTTAAAAATTTCACTTTTATATTCAATTTTCATTTTCCTCTTATAGGAAATAGTTGGTACTATACAAACAAAGTTTGATATTTTAGAGTCATGTATTATAATTTACTTCTACAATAAAAATGTAAATATCTCAAAGTGCGTTATCTCTCTGTCTTCCTAATGCAGTACATCATTATCTCTCATATTCAGTTGATATTTTTATTTAATTTAATTTAATTGTTTGAATTCATTTTGTCTTCATATAAGTTCACGATTAAAAACATGACCCTGAGAGTAAAATTTTCATGAGTCTCATTGCCTCTATCGCTGACTGTTGGTGGAAGGAAGTGTTGAAGCATATCAAAATCTGTTTCACTATCACACACCTTCTCATTGGCGCCCAACGTGGGGCCCCTTCTCATTAAAGTCACATCGAGGAGCTTAATTTTTAAAAATTCTTTGGCGTGGACTATTAGGCGTTCATGGATCGTGAATTTATGTGAGGACTGGCGCCCAGATTTTAAATTTTATACCTTTATTTTGTTGTACTGTGTTTGGAGGAGAGAGATTAATAGGTAGAATCTATAGAAAGTTTACGTTAGGTAGGAACTCCTATATTCCATATAAATCCCACCTTTTAACCTTCCTTAAAACTGACAAGGACACTAAGATGATCAACATGGCTTGGAGGATGACCAGGAAAGATCTGATGCTCAGTTATGTACAACTTCAATACAATTTGGCTTTGAGCATATCTCACATCGTCAAAAGTTAAGTGATTGTTTTGTGTTTTTTCTATCATTTTATAAGTGATCGTTGAAAGAATCTGAATTTTATTATGTCTCTTTTTATTCCAGCATACAGAAGCATTTATTTGAAGATTTTTTTTATATTTGACAAATTTTCAATGTCAAAAGAAATTTCATTACCTACATAATTTGATTTTTTTTTATATATGCAGAATGTTGTACAGAATGTATTGTTTCAGTAAAAAAAAAATTTTTATCAATTGCCTAGTGACAAGAATTATTGTTGAGTGTATTTTTTTTTGAGGGAAATTATAATTATTGTATTATTGTAATTGCATTCTGTGGGGAGTGAGATCTTTTCTAACTTTGGAAGTGAACAGTCATATTTACAAATTCAATTTTATTTATTTTTTTTTGAAAAGAAAGTTCTTGTTTAAAGAGTTGATTATTAATTGGAAGAATAACTTAGTGATTTTTTTTAGAGAGAATATTTCAACATAATCATTTTAATTTTTTTTCTTTTCTTCTTAAATATAAACAATTTAGTTTTGGTGTTTTATCAAGATTTATTTTTTTTAACTTCATTATAGTGTGGAAAGGAATTGTTAAATAATTTTCAATTAGTATTCTAGGGGGATTTATTTGTTAAAGGGGGAAGTGTGAAAAATTTTCATCGTTGTTTAACAGGTGTGATTAATTTTTTTTACAATTTTCAGATTTTGGATTTTGTTTTATTCGAGATTCACTTCTGGAAGCTTTTATATTAATACCATAATATTCAGATGATTTTAAAGGGAAAATCTCACATTTAATACAAATGAGTGGAGGTAAAAAAGTATTATTTATTTTATTGAATTTTTCATTACTACAGTTTTTTTTATATATGTTTTGAGTTTATTATGCATTTTTCCAGTTATTTTTTAGGAAGATTAATATTCCATATTGAGGTGTGGTTTTGTTTATCATTAAATATAGTGTTTTATTTTTAAAAAGAGGTCATTATTTGTTATTTTAAAGGGAATCAATAATTATTTGTTCAATGAATTTTATAGAAACGAATTAACGCCACCTGTGAATAAACGGTCATACTTTTATGTGATTCAGTTATCTATTCAATATTTTCTGTATTTCGAATATCACGAGCGATTAATTGTTATATATTATAGAAATCTACTTACCGACATAAATACGAGTTGTCATTCTGACATTATACATATAATGCGTTAATATTAAACGTTAAATATAGTTTAATAGGATGAATATTGTCAAATTATTGTTATTCAGAATCATTTTAAGGTCAGTCTTATGTTATTTATGGTTTTTGAACGTTTAATACAACATACTATAAGTTAATCGTAATTTTCATATACTTGTTTGACGCAGAAATCATCTTATCAATTTCAAAATAAAGTTTTGGTTACATCTTTAAGATATCATTATATCTAAAGAATATTGAACAATAGTTGGGTAATCGTTGACTTTTATATTCATTTATATTCTTTTCGAGTAGTCCATTTATGTAAATCATAAATTATTATTCCGAAATCAGTTTTTTTTATAAGAACCGAAGTGTCAAAAGTTCAACATTTTTTTTTATTATTTGTGAAGTATTTTATTGTTTGATTATCAGTTTTAATCTAGTTCAATTTTTTTTTATTTTTAAAACGAATAATTATGGATCTAATTCCAAAATATGCTTTTAAATCAATCGAGGAATTAAAAATACAATTAAAAATGCGTGGTTTACCATCAGCAAACAAATGGAGGGATTTGAGATTACAGGCAGAAGCATGTAATGGGGCAATTAGACAAATTATTGAAGAATTGAAAAAATCAGTGGTTGACGATGATTCAATTAGAAGCTTGAAAAAATTCTATGGTATACCATATGTTGATATTGATGTTGATGATAAGGATAAAGAAATTTTAGTGGATGATTCCCCACCTCAGTTGTCTAATGGTAACGATGATATAGACTTATCAATAATTACGAATGATGAAAATTTGAAAATAACGGAAAATACTTCCAAAATTTTGTCAAATACGGAGTCCGAAACTACACAGTTTGTACGTGAGGTGGAAATGAATGAATTTAGTGATTCGAATTTGCTCAATGATAATAATAATTCAGATATCCATGATCCTTTAGTCGATCCTGTAAATACTGAGCAGACGTATTCAATCTCTGATAGCGAAGTTAATTACACAATGAATGAATCAGTGGACTTAATTAAGAAAAATGACACTCCTTATTTATATTGTTCGTATCTTTATTCACCTCAGGCCAACGTTGTTGAAGTTCAGCATAGAAAAGCCATTACGGCACTTACCACATTGGTTCATGATAATCAACGAGATGAGTATAACCATGTTGTCCCTATTCGCTCAGCGATGAATTCTTTAATTAAGATGTCAACTGGATACATCCCATATTTTACGTTGTCTAAAAAAGAATACATAATAAAAATGGAATACCATAATAAATATAATCCTGTTTGCTCCTCGTTTAATGAAGTTACGGTTGCGTCCACAAACATTTATATGAATCATGTTTCTTATTTTAAAGATGCTTTCATGAAAGTTCAAAATAATGCATTCGAGTCATATTTAAATGATACTAATGATTGTGAAAAGGCTGGAATTGAGGAAGAATATAATATAGGGGATTATTTTTATGAAAATAATTTTCCTCTATCAAAGAATATGAATTGTTTTTCCAATAAAAGGTCTCTGAGTTATTTAAAAAATAAAATAATAAATAGAAGTTCATTTCTGGTTTATATTCTTTCTAATTTGGATAAGAATAGAGTGTTAAATTCCATAGTAAAGACATTGTTATGCAGGGTTAACGATTGGATGTTAATTGTTAATCGTTTTGTTGTTTTTCGTTATGATATAATTAAGTATTTATTTTTTCAGAATTTCACTTTGAAGTGGATGGACTGTCTCAATTTCTAATGTTATTTTATTTGAGTAAAGTATTGATGAATCATTAATAATGGATTCATTTAATTTTTATTCTTGTTTACTTATTTATATTGATTAGGGAATTTTTTTTATTTACATTCAGTATAGTAATGAGAGAAATGCATAATGAACACAAACAAAGTTAACGTTGATTATTTATTTTAGATTCAAACCATTTTAAGCATAATATTTTGCATTTCAATATCATCCAACTAGTATTTAGTGATAATAGTTTCACTTTATTCAAATTTAAAGATTTAATTAAAAGTAAATAGTTTTTTTTTATTTAGAGATTTTAGAATTTTTTTTTAGAGATTTTTAGAATCTTTTATTATGATGAATGGTGATTGTCAGAGTGGGGGTGAAATATTTATTGTATATAGATTTGTTTTAAATATTTTATTTATTTATATGTTTGTTTTGGTTTGTTGTGTTAGTATTGGTATCGATATAACATACAAGATTATTTTAGGTACAAATATTTTTTTTTATAATGTAGACTGGGGATTTAAAATTTACAAATGAATATTTTACATTTTATTATGATTTTTTTTTACTGTCATCAGTTAGTTATATTACTTCACAATTTATAGTTGATCAATTTTTATTTGTGAATGCTGTTAGGTATCTGTCGTCAGAATTACTTTGTTTCTTAGATAATGATGTAAATTCGCACATTACATCGTTATTGTTAGTTATATGGTGTTATGGTTGTGCGACCATAATATAATATAATCTTGTTACAGAACAATTTAAAAATCTGGTAATGGAGATTGAATAGCAGAAACAAATTGTGAATTTGTTTTAAATTTCTGTGGTATTGTATATTTTTTTTTGTATAAATCAGTTTTTAAGAATTTGATTCTGATATATTAAATTTTAATATTGAATTTGAAATTTTATTGTTGAGTATTACAACATTGTGCAGCGCTTGAACAAAACAAATAAAGAGTCTGGTAATGGAGATCAAATAGTAGAAACAAATTTTGAATTTGGTTTAAATTTCTGTGGTATTATATATTTTTTTTTGTATAAATCAGTTTTAAGAATTTGATTCTGATAGATTAAATTTTAATATTGAATTTGAGATTTTATTGTGATGGGTTACATCGTTTTGTGGGTAAAAGAAATACAAATTTCTTTAATCATTGAGTGATAGACATCAAATCACAGGAAACATGAGAAGGGTTTAAAATTAATTTTTAAAAAATGGATAATTTTAATAGTAATTTGTAGTAATCTGTGTGAAAACATAAAATATGTAGGTTCCAGAATTTATTTGTTCAAATAGTTTTAATTAAGAAGGGATCTTGTATGTGATGTCACTGCTAATTAATAATTTATTTATTTATTTTCTTTTATATACAAGATATGAAGGTGTGATTGTTTGGTCTTGAACTGAATTTCATTCTATGGAATCTCATAGATGTGATAATTGACATTTTGTCATAATTTATTCAATGTTTTAAAATTTATTCTGAAGATTTGGGGTTTTTAATTTTTTTTTATAACTGATGTTTGGAGTAATATTAAATAATGTTTAACCAGTTTTTGTGTTAAATGTTATATTTTTTTTAGGAATTATATAATATTTATATTAAGACTTTCCATCCCACATGATTGCTCCTGCATTTTTCCGGCTTATAATTGGATTTTGCATTTTGTATCTCGCCTGAGGGTATCCGATGAGCCAAGAAATCTTTGTATTTCGCTTGAGGACATCTGATTTCCCAAGAGATCATTTTTTTTTATATATATCTCGCTTGAAAGTACTTTGCGACTTGAGAGATTATTCTTTATGCTATAGCCTTTCCGGTCGTTTTAGCTAATAATGAAAATGAGCGATATATGAGAGTATTTTTAGTCAAATTTTCTACTAATAATTAAAAATTTGTTAGGGGAAAAGTTTTAAATTTAAAAATTGTAGTCTTCTTGTGAGCCTTCAATTATTTTTGGGATTTAGGGTGTAAGTTTCACTTGTTATAAAGTGATACTTGTAAAAATTGATGTAATAAAAGATCATAAAGTAACTCTAAATGAGTCGTTTTAATTTTATTTTATCATTTAATTGGGTATTATGTTATTTCATTAATTGGGATCATTTTCTTTTTGTTTTTGATAAGAGTTTTCTTTTCTTACAAACAAAACTCTGTTATGTCAAATTGTACTTAAATATTTTAAAGTTAAATTTTTTGAGATATTTGTATTTAGGAATTGGGGATACATATTAGAAGGTTATGTTCTGACGGGATAATATTTTATATTTCAAAACAGTATTCGTTTTACAGGTCAATATTTTTTAATCCGTTAACATGATTTTGTATGTTTCAGGTTATATTTTTTGAATGGTAGATAAGTATATCGTTGTATTTTACCATGACTATTGTGTAACTGTTTCAGGATGATGATTTATGATGCAAATGATTTCCTTTTTCTTTTCATATCCTTCGGTTTGATTTATGATCTCTGGGTTGGTTTCATAATTTGCAATTTTCAGTTTTTTTTAAAAAAAAAAATTTCTATTAAATTTTTTTTTATGTGGGGTTGCGGGTATGTTATGTTATAGAAAATTATGTATAGGGAAAAATTAATAATTGGGAATTTATAGTTTTTTTTGTGCGAACACACTAAATTGATTTTTTTTAAGTGGCAATATTTTTTATGATTAGCAAAGCTTATGTCAAATTCTTTCCTTTTGCCTACATCTATCGAAGCGGGTCGGCCAGCGTAGGAAAAATGGCGGCTGATATAACTTAAAATTACTGAATTTGGGATGCTGATATAAATGTCAGTCATCCCAAATTCAATCCTACCCTGATATTGCGCACCCATTCTGATGAACATAATTTTTATTTAATTCTACAAATGGATTACTCGAATGTTATTCCATTTATTTTGCCATTGGAAATATATTTTTTTTGGATATTATTTTACAATTACCATGCTTGCATATACACGACGATGAAATGTACGACATTTAATTCTGCCTAACCTAAAATTTTATAACTGACGACAAAGGAGTCACATATAGGAAATTGTCGGAGACAATTTCTTCACTTGGATTTTTTTACTTGGACACAAACAAATTTCTTCACTTGGATTTTTACTTGGACACAAACAAATTTCTTCACTTGGATTTTTATTGTGACATTGAGGGATCAAGATACAAATAGTCACGAGAATTTATAAATTTAAATACATCTACAACCGGATTCATTTGAAGATATTGGTCATCGAGGGGATCTCCTTATTCATGCTGCGAGTCGATATTGTTTTAAAATGTTTACTCCATAGCTGTATGATGAGTTATACCTTTATGATTTATTGTCTGAATATATGAATGTGAATCCATTATGTTTGAACCTAATATAGATTGAAATCATGATTTTGAGTATGATATGAAAGAGATTTTGTTTGGTTTGATTTCGATGTAAATTCATGTTATATATAAGTTTCAATCTTTAACATTATTTTTATAACAAATATTTAAAAATTTCACTTTTATATTCAATTTTCATTTTCCTCTTATAGGAAATAGTTGGTACTATACAAACAAAGTTTGATATTTTAGAGTCATGTATTATAATTTACTTCTACAATAAAAATGTAAATATCTCAAAGTGCGTTATCTCTCTGTCTTCCTAATGCAGTACATCATTATCTCTCATATTCAGTTGATATTTTTATTTAATTTAATTTAATTGTTTGAATTCATTTTGTCTTCATATAAGTTCACGATTAAAAACATGACCCTGAGAGTAAAATTTTCATGAGTCTCATTGCCTCTATCGCTGACTGTTGGTGGAAGGAAGTGTTGAAGCATATCAAAATCTGTTTCACTATCACACACCTTCTCAATACATACATACTATCACGCCATGTCCCTAACGGGGTAGGCAGAGAGAACCGAACGCCACATTTTTCTATCTTGACACACATTCATCCGCTCATCAAAATTCATACATACATACATACCATCACACCATGTCCCTAACGGGGTAGGCAGAGAGAACCGAACGCCACATTTTTCTATCTTGACACACATTCATCCGCTCATCAAAATTCATACATACATACATACCATCACACCATGTCCTTAATAGGGTAGGCAGAGAGAACCGAACGCCACATTTTTCTATCATGACACACTTTCATCGCCTCATCAAAATTCATACATACATACATACCATCACACCATGTCCCTAACGGGGTAGGCAGAGAGAACCGAACGCCACATTTTTCTATCTTGACATACATTCATCGCCTCATCAAAATTCATACATACCATCACGCCATGTCCCTAACGGGGTAGGCAGAGAGAACCGAGTGCCACATTTTTCTATCTTGACACACATTCATCGCCTCATCAAAATTCATACATACATACATACCATCACGCCATGTCCTTAACGGGGTAGGCAGAGAGAAGCGAACGCCACATTTTTCTATCATGACACACATTCATCGCCTCATCAAAATTCATAAATACATACATACTATCACGCCATGTCCCTAACGGGGTAGGCAGAGAGAACCGAACGCCACATTTTTCTATCTTGACACACATTCATCACCTCATCAAAATTCATACATACATACATACCATCACGCCATGTCCTTAACGGGGTAGGCGGAGAGAACCGAACGCCACATTTTTCTCTCTTAACACACATTCATCGCCTCATCAAAATTCATACATACCATCACGCCATGTCCCTAACGGGGTAGGAAGAGATAACCGAGCGCCACATTTTTCTATCTTGACACACATTCATCGCCTCATCAAAATTCATAAATACATACATACCATCACGCTATGTCCCTAACGGGGTTGGCAGAGAGCACCGAACGCCACATTTATCTATCTTGACACTCATTCATCGCCTCATCAACATTCATCCATACATACATACCAACACCCCATGTCCCTCACGGGGTAGGCAGAGAGAACCGAACGCCACATTTTTCTATCTTGACACACATTCATCGCCTCATCAAAATTCATAAATACATACATACCATCACGCCATGTCCCTAACGGGGTAGGCAGAGAGAAGCGAACGCCACATTTTTCTATCATGACACACATTCATCGCCTCATCAAAATTCATACATACATACATACTATCACGCCATGTCCTTAACGGGGTAGGCAGAGAGAAGCGAACGCCACATTTTTCTATCATGACACACATTCATCGCCTCATCAAAATTCATAAATACATACATACTATCACGCCATGTCCCTAACGGGGTAGGCAGAGAGAACCGAACGCCACATTTTTCTATCTTGACACACATTCATCCGCTCATCAAAATTCATACATACATACATACCATCACACCATGTCCCTAACGGGGTAGGCAGAGAGAACCGAACGCCACATTTTTCTATCTTGACACACATTCATCCGCTCATCAAAATTCATACATACATATATACCATCACACCATGTCCCTAACGGGGTAGGCAGAGAGAACCGAACGCCACATTTTTCTATCTTGACACACATTCATCGCCTCATCAAAATTCATAAATACATACATACCATCACGCCATGTACCTAACGGGGAAGGCAGAGAGAACCGAACGCCACATTTTTCTATCTTGACACACATTCATCGCCTTATCAAAATTCATACATACATACATACCATCACGCCATGTACCTAACGGGGTAGGCAGAGAGAACCGAACGCCACATTTTTCTATCTTGACACACATTCATCGCCTCATCAACATTCATCCATACATACATACCAACACGCCATGTCCCTCACGGGGTAGGCAGAGAGAACCGAACGCTACATTTTTCTATCTAGACACACATTCATCGCCTCATCAAAATTCATAAATACATACATACCATCACGCCATGTCCCTAACGGAGTAGGCAGAGAGAACCGAACGCCACATTTTTCTATCATGACACACATTCATCGCCTCATCAAAATTCATAAATACATACATACTTTCACGCCATGTCCCTAAAGGGGTAGGCAGAGAGAACCGAACGCCACATTTTTCTATCTTGACACACATTCATCGCCTCATCAAAATTCATACATACCATCACGCCATGTCCCTAACGGGGTAGGCAGAGAGAACACACATTCATCGCCTCATCAAAATTCATACATACCATCACGCCATGTCCTTAATAGGGTAGGCAGAGAGAACCGAACGCCACATTTTTCTATCATGACACACTTTCATCGCCTCATCAAAATTCATACATACATACATACCATCACACCATGTCCCTAACGGGGTAGGCAGAGAGAACCGAACGCCACATTTTTCTATCTTGACATACATTCATCGCCTCATCAAAATTCATACATACCATCACGCCATGTCCCTAACGGGGTAGGCAGAGAGAACCGAGTGCCACATTTTTCTATCTTGACACACATTCATCGCCTCATCAAAATTCATACATACATACATACCATCACGCCATGTCCTTAACGGGGTAGGCAGAGAGAAGCGAACGCCACATTTTTCTATCATGACACACATTCATCGCCTCATCAAAATTCATAAATACATACATACTATCACGCCATGTCCCTAACGGGGTAGGCAGAGAGAACCGAACGCCACATTTTTCTATCTTGACACACATTCATCGCCTCATCAAAATTCATACATAACATCACGCCATGTCCCTAACGGGGTAGGCAGAGAGAACACACATTCATCGCCTCATCAAAATTCATACATACCATCACGCCATGTCCTTAATAGGGTAGGCAGAGAGAACCGAACGCCACATTTTTCTATCATGACACACTTTCATCCGCTCATCAAAATTCATACATACATACATACCATCACATCATGTCCCTAACGGGGTAGGCAGAGAGAACCGAACGCCACATTTTTCTATCTTGACATACATTCATCGCCTCATCAAAATTCATACATACACACATACCATCACGGCATGACCCTAACGGGGTAGGCAGAGAGAACCGAATGTCACATTTTTCTATCTTGACACACATTCATCGCCTCATCAAAATTCATACATACATACATACCATCACGCTATGTGCCTAACGGGGTAGGCAGAGAGAACACACATTCATCGCCTCATCAAAATTCATAAATACATACATACCATCACTCCATGTCCCTAATTTTTCTATCTTGACGCACATTCATCGCCTCATCAAAATTCATACATACCATCACGCCATGTCCTTAAGGGGGTAGGCAGAGAGAACCGAACGCCACATTTTTCTATCTTGACACACATTCATCGCCTCATCAAAATTCATACATACCATCACGCCATGTCCCTAACGGGGTAGGCAGAGAGAACCGAACGCCACATTTTTCTATCTTGACACACATTCATCGCCTTATCAAAATTCATACATACATACATACCATCACGCCATGTGTTTAACGGGGTAGGCAGAGAGAACCGAACGCCACATTTTTCTATCATGACACACATTCATCGCATCATCAAAATTCATACATACATACATACTATCACGCCATGTCCCTAACGGGGTAGGCAGAGAGAACCGAACGCCACATTTTTCTATCTTGACATACATTCATCGCCTCATCAAAATTCATACATACCATCACGCCATGTCCCTAACGGGGTAGGCAGAGAGAAGCGAACGCCACATTTTTCTATTATGGGGGCTTACGTGCATGTGGCGTGTAGATCAATAGGGATACATGTACTAGATCTAATGCACACTAAACCACATACGTGTAAGTTCTGCTGGTTCACAAATTATCCCTATATACCGGAATCGAACCGGGATATGTAATTCATAATTTGCCTTCTTTATTAACGAGCGTGTTCAACCAACAGTCCCATATAATTGATCATCGTGGATGACGATAATCCAAATTGATTACTGATAATTATATGATGCAAGTTGGTACATGAGACAGGTTAAGATTGAAAGAGTGAAGATGACTTACGTATTTATTGCTGAGAACAAATTAAAAAGATTACAATTAACTACTACTGAAATTAGACCTTATTAATAAAATTTACACATATAAATCACGTACTTACGGGAAGTACGACACACAGTTGGGTATCAGAACGGAATGGAAATTTTATTCAAAATGGCCGTATATATATACGTCCGCCAATTAGAGTTGGGCAATGACCATCAATTAGAGTTGTGCGATGGCCATAGCCACACACTCCCCTTCCAGCTAGCGCGTCATACTTCCCCGTACTCTTTGTCACATAAAAAATAAAATTATATATTCTTACAAAATGGTTTGGGTCTATGATGGTGTACACTCTGTAGTACTAATAAGATTTTTTACATTTTTTTATTGTATTTGTTTCAAAAAAAAAATAAACTAAATTGAGAACAAATAATTTTTTTTTATTAAATATACCCATTTCTAACTTAAAAGATTAGACAAAAAAAAAAATAAATGTTACTGACTTTACTTAGGGTTGAAACCCTGTGTTTTTATTATTTAGAGCAAAATCAAGAATAAAATTTTTGCAATATTATGTTATGATTAAGTTACATCTGTCAATAAATATTTAGTATTGCTTTTGATGAAGCTTAATTATTTACTAACTATATGTATAGTGATAAAGTAGAAATTCCATACATGTTTAAATTAAAATATTATTTACAGAAATAAATTTGCATCATTTTTATGTAATTATTTAGGACTTTTCTTTTTCGAATACGCCTATTATTAATATATTTTTCTTTGCCAATTTCTTTTGCAATGTTAATTTGGCGAGAGAGTACTATATTATTCAATATTCATTATTGGTTTCAATTTTTATTTTTTTTTTTGCTTAAGTATATATGGCTTAAATACATTCGTTTCGTATTTCATACTAGTAATTTACATTATTTGTTGAGATATTACGTTATCTTTTTAATACTTAATAAGTTTTAAATTTACAATGGTTTTTATACTTTACAAATACCTTCTTTTTTAAATAAAACACATATAAAATAATAATAAGGAGAAATAAACTAATAATAATTAATATATTATTTAATTTTTTTCTATGCCATTGTGGCTTAATTTCATTATCAGAGAATATATTAGGTATTTGTTTGTGGAAGTTATTTTTATTCTTTTTTTTTTATTACTTAATGTAAATTTATCTAAAACATTCAGATATCAAATTTATATTATTAACAGCTTAATATTAACATACTATGATTTTACTGGAAGCACATATACAAAATATGATGTGTACATCCGATAGTGTAAATCATTTAAATTCTTTTCATATTTTATCCTCTTTGTAGGGATTTTTAGTCATCTTTTACTTCAAAACTTAGATAAAAAAAAATTGAATATATACATATATATGTATCAAATATAATTATTTTATAAAATACACTGAATTTATAATTTTTTATAAACACTTTGTTCACTTTTGCTATTTATTGCACTAAAAGTATCTGTAGTGAGTGAATTTTTTAGGAAAATAAACTCTTCTCCCTGATTTGGTAGTGGAATGATGAAGTGGTTTTGCTTCTTCTTGATCCACATCCTGGATGGGGGTATTGGTTTGATTCATTGGTTGTGGTTTTACTTCTGGCGTCTTGGGTTCGGGGTCCATGTCCTCGTTTATCCCAAAGGCAGGTTTAACTCGGTCCAAGGAGACTTTCCTGGGTTTTCCATTAATTAAAATTACTGCTGTTTTGTCATCTTTTTCTTGTACTGGAAACGGCCCTTCGTAAGGTCTTTGTAGGGGTTTCCTGGTGGCGTCGTGTCGCAAGAACACGAATTTAGCGTCCTTTAGATCTTTATGGATGAATGTTTTCTGCTTGCTGTGATTGGAGGCTGGTATTGGTCGAAGTTCTGTCATCAACTTCTGTAATTTGTAACCATAAGTGTCAGGTTCCTCTGCTGGTGTATTTTCAAAAAAATCGCCTGGCAGCCTGAGCGTTGTCCCATATGTCATCTCAGCTGGGGTGAATTCTGAGCCTTCCTTAATGCTGGATCGTAGTCCTAGTAATACCATGGGTAGTGATGTCGTCCATGATTTGTTATTTATGGTCATCAGTGATGTCTTCAGCGTCCGATGCCAACGTTCTATAATGCCATTACTCTGAGGATGGTATGCCGTGGTTCTAATATGATTTATACCTAATATTTTAGTTAAATTATTAAATAATGAGCTTTCAAATTGACGGCCTTGGTCGGTGGTAATTGAAGTTGGTAAGCCGAAGCGTGATATCCAATGGTACATCAGGGCTTCAGCTACGGTTTCCGCGGTCATGTCTTTCAGAGGTATGGCTTCTGGCCATCTTGTATACCTATCGATTATGGTCAGCAAGTAGATATGATCTTTTGAAGGTGGAAGTGGTCCAATTAAATCGATGTGAATATTTTTGAATCTTCCGTCTGGAGGCTTGAACTCTTGTAGTGGCGTAGTGGTGTGTCTATGTATTTTTGATGTCTGACAATCTATACAGTTGTTTACCACATTTTGTACGCTTTTCTCTATATTGGGCCACACGTATCTTTGTTTGATAATTTTGTACGTGGATTTTACTCCTGGGTGGCTTATTCTGTGTACTTCCATAATTACTTCTTCTCTCATGGATGGTGGGACGAAAGGACGTATATTTTTCTGTGAAATATCACACCATAACATTTTTTCCGAGCCTGGTATCCCGATTTTTCTCATTGACAGTGATGATTTTTCTAGAATTTTCTTTAATTCTTTACATGAGATTTGTTCTTCAGCCATTCTGTTGTAATTAATATTTGGTTGTAGTTCTATCCCTTCTATTCTGGATAGGGTGTCGGCAACTATATTTTCTTCACCGGAAATGTGCTTGATGTTGGTGGAAAATTGGCTAACGTAATCAAGCTGTCGTTCCTGTCTTGGTGAATTCAATTTATTTTTGGTGAACGCAAATATCAATGGTTTGTGATCTGTGTATATGGTAAAGTTTCTCCCTTCTATTTGTGCACGGAAATATTTGACACTTTCGTACATGGCTGTTAACTCCCTGTCATACGTACTGTATTTTGTTTGTGCGGGGTTGAATTTTCTTGAGTAAAATGCTATCGGTTGCCAGTTTCCTTGATTCATTTGTTG
Organism: Molanna angustata; assembly: GCA_963576475.1. NCBI lineage: Eukaryota > Metazoa > Arthropoda > Insecta > Trichoptera > Molannidae > Molanna > Molanna angustata. The sequence goes on from OY754983.1 coordinate 27,476,290, forward strand.
AAGGGCTGCGCCCATGGCTGTATCAGACGCGTCAACCATCAGAGCTATCTCTGCTGAAGGATCGATGTGTGCAAGAAGCGTTGCTTGGGCTAGATCTTCCTTACATTTGGTGAATGCTTTTTTTAGATTTTCGTTCCAATTAATTTTCCTTTTATCGTTTTTTCTGTACCCTTTTAATTCGTCAAAAAGTACTTGTTGCGTTCCTGCGGCGTTTGGTAAAAATTTGCGATAGAAATTAAGCATTCCCATAAATTGTCGTAGTCCCTTTGCGGTTTCAGGGGGTTCTATTTTGGTGATAGCCTCTACTTTTTCTGGTAGTGGTGATGTTCCATATTTATTTATTCTGTATCCTAGAAATTTTATTTCGTCTTTTCCAAATTGACATTTATTCTGATTTATAATAAGTCCGTTGTCTGATAGTCGTTTGAATATTTTGTCCAGATGTTCTTCATGTTCTTGTAGATTTTTGGATGCTATCAAAACGTCGTCGATGTAGGTGAAAACGAACTCTAGGTCTCTAGTTATACTGTGCAGAAATCGTTGAAACGATTGTGCTGCATTGGACAAACCAAACTGCATTTTTAAAAATTCGAATAATCCAAAACTTGTGAGTATTGCTGTTTTTGGAATATCGCTTTCTTCCATGGGTACCTGGTGATAAGCTCTGCTTAAATCCAAGGTGCTGAATATGGTTTTCCCGTGAAGTTTGTGTGCAAAATCTTGCAGTTGAGGGATGGGGTATTTATCAGGTTTTGTTATGGAATTTAATCTGCGGTAATCACCGCACGGTCTATATGAACCGTCAGCCTTTTTTACCATATGGAGTGGGCTGGACCAATTACTATTTGAAGGTCGACAAATGCCTTGCTCCATCATGAATTGAAATTCTTTTTTTGCTATTTCCAGTTGCTCTGGATTCAGTCTTCTGGCTTTACAAGTGACTGGTGGACCTCTTGTTTCGATATGATGCGTGACGTTGTGTGCTGGTGTTTTCAAATTCATGTTTGCTCTTGTAAGATTAGGATATTTCTTGAGGATATTCTGGAATTTTCCTGTCGCCTGTACTGTTGCTATATTGATAATATTGGTTTTGTACATGAATCCTGTTGTAGATAGTCCGGTATTCTTGTCGACTAGTGATTTCCTTCTCAAGTCTACCAATATGTTGTAGTGTGTTAAGAAGTCTGCTCCAATAATAGGTTTCATGACATCGGCTGTTATAAATTGCCATTTGTGGTTTCTTCTCAAACCTAAATTAACGTCAATTATTTTATGTCCATAAGTAGGTATAGGTGTACCGTTTGCTGCATAAATTGGCGTTTCTATGTTGTCGCTGGAGATTATAGATGTGGTGTTTTTGTAGTGCCTGGGAATAACACTAACTTCACTCCCGGTGTCTATCAGATATTTGATGCCCGTAATTATATCGGCTATGAAGAGACGGTGGTGAATCTGCGACTGTGTCGTCTCACACACAGGTCGCAACTTCAGTTTTCCTGCTGGTTAAATGAACACGGGGGTCTGCAACATCTCGATTTCGTTCCGAATTTTTGGTGGAAACTGCAGATATTTTGATTTACGTTATTTCGAGCGGTGTTCAAATTATTTTGGTAATTGTTTTTATAATTGTTGTTTTTATTGTTTTTATTGAAATATATTACTTTTTGATTATTGTTATATCTTCCTCTACTCGGTGATCTCGATCTAGATCGACTTCTCCAGTGATTGTCAAATTGTGGTCTGGGTTTTCTTTGTTGTATTTCCATATCCATGACTTTGTTGGTTAATGTTTCTACTTGTTTTAAAAGCTTGGACAGTATTTCCTCTTGTGAATTATCATTGTTTCTGTAAGTGTTTCCTGAAGAGGTTGAAGGTAGATTGACTGCATGTATTTCACCTCTATTATTGACTTCGGAGATTCTATCAGCCGTCTGTGCTAAAATCATGACGTCCTCTGTGGTGATTACGGATATGATTTCCTGAATCCTGTGAGGTAGTCTTTCTATCCATAAGCGTTTAATCAAAGCGTTGTTACTTAATGATGGACCTGCGAGGTTCTGCATTTTTCTCAATAATTCTGAAGGAGTGTGGTCTCCTAGTTGCAATCCATGTAGCAGCTGAGTAAGTCTTTTTTCTTCTGACTCTTGAAGTCTGCTGAGTAATGTTGTTTTCAAAGTTTTATAGCGATCGCTGACAGGTGGGAATTGTATAATGTCAACTACGCAGGACATTGTCTCTGGATCTAATACTCCCAAAACATGGTTGTATTTAGTTTCATCTTTGGTTATTCTCGCCGTTGAAAACTGCGCCTCAATGGTTAAGAACCACAAGTGTAGATTTCCTTTCCATATTGTTGGCAATTTCAAATTTGTAGCAGATACGTCGAATCTATTTTCTTGTGATGTTGGAATTAGTGTTGAATCCATGATATTTTTTTCGAATGACATTATTACAAGTTATAATTTTTTACAATTAGACAAAAAATTTTTTTTTTAAACAAAGTATTTTATATTGAGAATATATTTTTCAAAGTATTTATTTGAAGTTTAATGTTTTTTTTTTATAAAAAAATGAATATTTTTGACAAATAATCAAATAAATTTACTATTATTCAAAGTATTTACTTAAAGATTTGTTTTTTTTTTTTTCATTAATTTCTCTTTAAATATTAATTAATTTTCATAAATTTAAAAAAATGGCATTAATCTAGAGTAATGGCATTGAACTGGTATTCTGAAAAATAGATTACATGTTATTTTTCATAATATGACATTAATATTTTATACAATTGCAAATTCTAGTGGGGTACGTTCTCCATGCGAACCAATGCTTTATATTCGTAGTATGTTTTTTTATTGCATTCAGTTACAATAGCTAGGTAGGTATAATAAAATGTTCGCTTCCTATAGCGTATTGAACAGGCTGGTGTAAACAAACAATGTATCTATCTATACGTATGTACATAAGTATACTTTCTGTGGCGATTTACTGCACTTTATGATACATATATTATTGTTCACAACAAACTCAAATAATCTACTTTATTAGTATTGAATTTCAAATATTAATTACATTTAATTGACTTTTCTAAACATTATTATGTTATCTGTAATTTGAATAATTCTACTTTGAAAATACAAAACTTTTATGCACAATTATTCAGATATTTATTACTATGCAAGGATTTTAATATAAACTTTCTTTCAATAAATTTGTTATGAACACTTTTTTTAAAATTTTAATACTGTGTAATATAAATTTTTATGTTTACTTATCTTGTATATCTCTATTGATGATACTTGTGTTCTCATATGAATACTGCTTTTTCTTTATTTGTACTATATTTATGGTTGTATTTTCCGATATGCTGAAATTTATCTTATTTATGTTCCTGGTTTATAGTGGATCCATTTATATTGAATTTCTCATGAAAAATAGAAACATAGGAAATTGATTAATAACATGCATTCATGATATTTAATAAATTGATTCTAGATATTTTGACGAAGTTGTCACAGATAAAATTACATTCGAAAATAATAACAGAAATAACAAGTTTGATCTATATATTATTGCAAGTTCTATAAATGTTTTTTTTTTAACAATATACATCAAAAATTGAATTTTAAATGATTATTATGTTATCAAAACAATAGGTTTGTAAAATTGATAAGAATATTTTTGTCACAGTGACATTTTCAAAATGCAATAAATTATTGCATGTATCTCTCTCGTATACTTTAAATGTAGGTAAACACACTATTGCGAAGAATTAATATTAATTTTATTTATACAGGCATATTCGTAGTCCCTTTTGCCTTGCTAATATACTAAATTAAGAAATATTGAGTTTATATTATACCTGGGATACTACGAAGATTCCATTCTAATAACCCAACTGGTGTTTTGTTTATACGACATTTGTCGATTCATTAAATACTCATAACCAAAATATGTCCCAACTATGCACTATTTCAATTTAAATCGTTGTTTTATTATTAATCACAAAACACTGTAATGTCCGCGTCGGTGTTCAGTCAACCGAATCAAAACGCGGTTCACTTTTCTGGAGAAAAAAATATCGTGTTGCTACCTTGCAACAAAAATATTTTTTCTTGATATATTTTTTTTTAAATGATTTGCCGTATATTTTTATGAAATATGTGTATGTTTAAATGTAACTTACTTGTTCACGAATATAATGATTTGTAAATTTTTTATTAACTTAATAATTTTTAATGTAATAATAAAATAAATTAGGCACTTATACATTTATTTAGTATGCATCAGAAACATTTAAATGGAATGTTCTGGAATTTTTAGCGAAGTATCAATACGATTTTAACAAAATTGTTAATTTTTACACAAATTTATTTATCACACTATTTACGAGATTTTCAAGTAAATTAATATGAATAATTATCTGTTTCTATTTTAAAAAAAAAATCAATGTGAATTAACTGTTCAAATAACCTATAATGTTTTCGGTCGGTATTTACAACTCGAAAAACATGTAACAAAAAAAAATTGTCTTTTTTTAGCAAAAATGGATTAAAATATCTATTGAAAAAAATTTAAAATCGTCGTGGGTCACCAATATGGGGGCTTACGTGCATGTGGCGTGTAGATCAATAGGGATACATGTACTAGATCTAATGCACACTAAACCACATACGTGTAAGTTCTGCTGGTTCACAAATTATCCCTATATACCGGAATCGAACCGGGATATGTAATTCATAATTTGCCTTCTTTATTAACGAGCGTGTTCAACCAACAGTCCCATATAATTGATCATCGTGGATGACGATAATCCAAATTGATTACTGATAATTATATGATGCAAGTTGGTACATGAGACAGGTTAAGATTGAAAGAGTGAAGATGACTTACGTATTAATTGCTGAGAACAAATTAAAAAGATTACAATTAACAACTACTGAAATTAGACCTTATTAATAAAATTTACACTTATAAATCACGTACTTACGGGAAGTACGACACACAGTTGGGTATCAGAACGGAATGGAAATTTTATTCAAAATGGCCGTATATATATATACGTCCGCCAATTAGAGTTGGGCAATGACCATCAATTAGAGTTGTGCGATGGCCATAGCCACACTATCATGACACACATTCATCGCCTCATCAAAATTCATAAATACATACATACTATCACGCCATGTCCCTAATGGGGTAGGCAGAGAGAACCGAACGCCACATTTTTCTATCTTGACCCACATTCATCGCCTCATCAAAATTCATACATACCATCACGCCATGTCCCTAACGGGGTAGGCAGAGAGAACCGAACGCCACATTTTTCTATCTTGACACACATTCATCGCCTCATCAAAATTCATAAATACATACATACCATCACGCCATGTACCTAACGGGGAAGGCAGAGAGAACCGAACGCCACATTTTTCTATCTTGACACACATTCATCGCCTTATCAAAATTCATACATACATACATACCATCACGCCATGTGCCTAACGGGGTAGGCAGAGAGAACCGAACGCCACATTTTTCTATCTTGACACACATTCATCGCCTCATCAACATTCATCCATACATACATACCAACACGCCATGTCCCTCACGGGGTAGGCAGAGAGAACCGAACGCTACATTTTTCTATCTTGACACACATTCATCGCCTCATCAAAATTCATAAATACATACATACCATCACGCCATGTCCCTAACGGGGTAGGCAGAGAGAACCGAACGCCACATTTTTCTATCTTGACACACATTCATCGCCTCATCAAAATTCATAAATACATACATACCATCACGCCATGTCCCTAACGGGGTAGGCAGAGAGAACCGAACGCCACATTTTTCTATCATGACACACATTCATCGCCTCATCAAAATTCATACATACATACATACAATCACGCCATGTCCCTAACGGGGTAGGCAGAGAGAAGCGAACGCCACATTTTTCTATCATGACACTCATTCATCGCCTCATCAAAATTCATAAATACATACATACTATCACGCCATGTCCCTACCGAGGTAGGCAGAGAGAACCGAACGCCACATGTTTCTATCTTGACACACATTCATCTGCTCATCAAAATTCATACATACATACATACCATCACACCATGTCCCAAACGGGGTAGGCAGAGAGAACCGAACGCCACATTTTTCTATCTTGACACACATTAATCGCCTCATCAAAATTCATAAATACATACATACCATCACGCCATGTCCCTAACGGGGTAGGCAGAGAGAACCGAACGCTACATTTTTCTATCTTGACACACATTCATCGCCTCATCAAAATTCATAAATACATACATACCATCACGCCATGTCCCTAACGGGGTAGGCAGAGAGAACCGAACGCCACATTTTTCTATCTTGACACACATTAATCGCCTCATCAAAATTCATAAATACATTCATACCATCACGCCATATCCCTAACGGGGTAGGCAGAGAGAACCGAATGTCACATTTTTCTATCTTGACACACATTCATCGCCTCATCGAAATTCATACATACATACATACATACCATCACGCCATGTGCCTAACGGGGTAGGCAGAGAGAACCGAACGCCTCATTTTTCTATCTTGACACACATTCATCACCTCATCAAAATTCATACATACATACATACCATCACGCCATGTCCTTAACGGGGTAGGCGGAGAGAACCGAACGCCACATTTTTCTCTCTTAACACACATTCATCGCCTCATCAAAATTCATACATACCATCACGCCATGTCCCTAACGGGGTAGGCAGAGAGAACCGAGCGCCACATTTTTCTATCTTGACACACATTCATCGCCTCATCAAAATTCATAAATACATACATACCATCACGCCATGTCCCTCACGGGGTAGGCAGAGAGAACCGAACGCCACATTTTTTATCTTGACAAACATTCATCGCCTCATCAAAATTCATAAATACATTTTTATTTTTTATTTATAATAAACATGACATTGTACATTAAGAGGTTTGACATCAATATTAAAGGTATATATAAAAAAAAATATTATGTATATATTTGAGACAGAGACAATGGAAGGGTACACAGACACAACCAGACCATTGACACTCTCTTGCGCTTTGTTGTCAATTAGAGGTTTTGCTCTCCAATATGCTAGGGATAATACCTGTGTTATATTGGATGCAGTCTTTGGTTTTGTAAGTTAAACAACATTATTTTAAAGTGGATTTAGCACAATTGATCATACACTTCCTAACATACATGCACAGGCACTCTCCATACACACGTAATATACTGAACCATATAAAATACACACACACAGCACACACACACACAAACACACACACACACACACACACACACACACACACCCTCACACACACACACACACACACATACAGTAAACAAACAATAAGTTAAAGAAATGAGAAAGAAGTTACTGTGGTGGGTTTGATTCGATGATCCATAGGTGTTCGGTAAATGTGGCAACACTTCCAACCTTTTCCGATCCCTGAAATATTGTTACCTACATAGGAACAAAAACAATCGTCAATACTCTCTCGTCGTGTGTGAACGCATTGCACTGTGACAGAAAGTTATATAGTCGACTCAAGAGAAAATATACATATTTTCTACCTTTTCGCATCAATCATCGAAACTACGCGCCGTGCGCTATTTTGAATTCCTGAACCGTGTTCAGAGGAAGTTTTAAAGTGTAATTCAGTGTTGTGCCATAGAGGTTGGTGTAGTGCCCTCCGTGAAGACACTACACAAGACGAAGGAAGAAGGCTGCCAAGGTAGGTGCAATATTTTCCCTTCTCTCTATACGCAACATCTTTTGGTCCTTTCGATCCGAATTGTCCATCCTATGGTCCATTCCGAGCCTATTATCCTAAATTCCAGCCACATCGGACGTCATCAAATCGTATTTGTATGACAAAACACACGTAAATTGTGTTATTTCGTTATATTTGTAATATTTCAACATAGTATTATACATAATATTATTCTGAAATATCAATTTATTATTTGAAGACAATAGCAAACAATAACCTCGTTTTGGTCGGTGTACTACATAATTATGTAGGTAAAATTATATTTATTATTTTTTTGTGGCTATTCTTATAATTATTTTATTTGTGAAACGGCAATAGTTGCTTAGTTCAGAGCAGTGTGAATTATTTTCTATGGTCAAATATCTGTAACTAACTTCACGTTGTTTACTACTGAACTGACAGCCGTACAGTATAATATTATCTAGATACCTATATCTCGATCTTATGTTGACAAATAACAATAATAAGTGTATATTATATTATTATATTGTATGTATAGTGTAAAGTATTATATACTCCTTGTGTAGAGTTATATTATCTGTGTTTAAAATGACGAACAAAACAGTTAAGTGTTCACTTGCAGCTTTAAATTTAAAGTGTTTATTCGATTTCGCTATACAGGCGAAATTAAACCCCTCGGAATCGAACATAATAAAATTTAAAGTGCGTTATTCTGACTTAGAGAATATCAAATCCGAGTTTTATGAGAATCATATTCTCATAGAAGCCGCGGCAAGGTCTGATTTCGATTCTGAGACACATAGTGATAGGTATAATCAGTTTATCGAAAACTATTATGAAATCAAACAAATATATTTTGAATTATGTAGTGATAAGCAAGTATCAAAAAATAATGAAAGCAGTAGAATTCAAAATATCAGTCTGCCACATATACCGTTGCCTACCTATAATGGTTCATATGTAGATTTCAACAATTTTATCTCGATATTCAATACATTGATTCACTCGAATAATCAGTTAAATGGCATTCAAAAAATGCATTATCTGTCCTCTTGCTTGAAGGATGATGCCTCACGTGTGATAAAACACTTATCCTTAAGCGAAGAAAACTATGATCTGGCATATAAACTTATTAATGAACGTTTTAATAATGTGAGGTTAATTGCAGATAATCATTTATCGAATTTGCTCGCCGTTAAGCCTGTGGAAAATGTATCACAGTTGCGTAATTTTCTAAATATTGTCAAGGAAAATTCGCAGGCGTTAATTTCTTTGAATATCAATGTTAATGAGTGGGACTTTATTTTGGTTCATATATTAATAAGAAAATTGTATTCTGATTTACGCTGCCGATTTGAATTAACATTGCCCAAAAATGAGATGCCAAAATTTCCCAAACTGTTACAATTTTTGGAAGATCAATGTCATGTCTTAGATGTTACTTCTGTGCAATTTTCAAAGGGAAAAACACTCAAGAGTACATTCCATTCTGTGCTACCTTCTAATAACATTAAATGTCATTTCTGCAAGAATCAAGCGCATACAATTTTCGCATGCGAACAATTTAAAAGGCAGGACGTTAAAACACGTCGTGATTTTGTAAAGGAAAATCGACTGTGTTTCTCTTGTATGAAAAATCACGATATTAAAAATTGCAAGAGTTCCGGAAAATGTAAATTGTGTCAGTCACATAAACATAATACTTTGCTACATTTCGAAAACAAACAAATTGTTCAAACAGTTTCAGATCAAAACAAGTTAATTACATCTGCCGAAATTCATTCAGGCACAATTTCTCAAACGAAGCAAGTCATACTTGCTACAGCTCGCATACCTATTAAAGATTCATTTGGGAACTTTCATCTTGTACGGTGTCTGCTAGATAGTGGGTCAATGTCCTCCTTCATAACGGAGAGTTGCATTCAGCGTCTATCATTAAAGCGCAATAAAATTCAGGTTCCAGTGACGTCACTGGGAGGAAATATTACTCAGGTTCGCGGTTCAGTTTTTCTTACTATGAAACAACGCAGTGGTGAATTAATTTCTACTACGGCCCTAGTACTAAATCGCCTAACCAATAATATACCATCAGCCCGTGTCCCTCAAAGGGTTTTTGATGCATATAAAAATTTATCCCTTGCTGATGAATATTTTTATGAACCTGCTCAAATAGACGTTCTATTGGGAGCAGATTTGTATGCAAGTCTTTTGGATGGCTCGTCAGTTCATTTCTCAGAAGGCATACCCACGGCATTAGGAACCATCTTTGGCTATGTTATTAGTGGTCCATATGATGATTCATCTCATCGCACGTTGAGCAATAATCTTGCGATACATTCCTTCCACTCAGAAACTTCGTTAGATAAATTAATTGAAAATTTTTGGCACTCAGAAAATCTTCCTGAGGTAATGCCTTGCAACCCAGAAGATGATCAATGTGAGGAGTTTTTCATGAAAACTCTTCAAAGAATACCTAACGGTAGGTTCATGGCTAGACTGCCATTTAAGAAAATTCACCCTCAACTGGGAAATTCTTACAACGCCGCGCTGCGTAGGTTTTTAAATTTGGAAAAACGATTTTCTCAAAATGAAAACCTAAAATTCGAATATACAAATTTTATGAATGAGTATTTATCATTGGGTCATATGACTCTTTATAAGGGTGTGACTCAACCTGGTAAGCATTATTATATACCTCATCATGCCGTTTTTAAAACAACAAATCAGTCAAAAAAAATTAGGGTAGTATTTGATGCGAGTGCACAGACATCTACTTCAGTTTCTCTCAACGACTGTCTGTATGCTGGCCCCAAATTACACCGCGATATTGCAGACATCATACTTAACTTTCGTATTCATCCAATAGCTTTAATTTGCGATATTAAAATGATGTTCCGTCAGATTCTGATTGATCCCAAGGATCAGCCATATCAGTTGATTCTTTGGAGAGACTCTCCTTCAGATCCTATTAGACATTACGCCTTGTGCACAGTCACATATGGCGTGACGTCATCGACTTATGCCTCCATGAGGGTGCTCCGTGAGCTCGCAAGGATTGGGGAGTCTCAGTTTCCTATGGCTTCGAAGGTCTTACAGTCTCAAATATTTGTTGATGACATCATCACCACTGCTGCAACACTTCAGGATGCAGTACTACTTAAGCAGGAACTTATTTCACTGCTAAAAATGGGAGGTTTCGAGCTACGTAAATGGTCATCGAATTGCAACCAGTTGCTTGAGGATGTACCAGCTGATCATTGTGAAGTGCCAAGATCTTTCGACGTTGCAGACTCGTCTCCTTGCATTAAGGTCTTAGGGATCCAGTGGGATCCATTAGCTGATGTGTTTAGGTATCGAGTGAATGTGCCCGGAGATGAATGCACCAAGAGAGCGATTTTATCTACTATTGCAAGAATATTCGATCCATTGGGTTGGATCTCTCCTATAACGTTCAAGGCAAAATTAATCATTCAGAAATTATGGTTGTTGCACACTTCTTGGGATGACATTCCGCCTCAAGAAATTGTCAAAGAATGGAAGAATTTTGTAGCTGATTTAAGTGTTATTGAGAGATTTAATATTCCAAGACAAGCATTTCACGAGGGTTTAACTGAAGTATCCATACATGGATTTTGCGATGGTTCACTCTGTGGATATGCTGCAGTCGTGTATCTTAGAACCGTGAACAATGAGGGTCAGGTGAATGTCAGCCTCTTGGCGGCTAAGTCAAAGGTAGCCCCTGTGCGCACGAAGATGACTATCCCTAGACTAGAATTAAATGCTGCATTGTTGTTAACACGTTTAATAAATTTTTGCGTTTCGTCATTCCTTGGTAGAATCAAAATTGAAAATGTAATTTGTTGGTCAGACTCCACTATTTGCCTGTCGTGGCTCCAAACCCCGCCTCACTTACTACAAATCTACGAAGGAAACCGTGTTTCCCAGATTTTAAGTTCTACGGCCCATATCACATGGAGATATGTACCATCAAAATTAAACTGCGCTGACATTTCATCTAGGGGTGCATATCCCTCTGTATTATTGGATCATGAATTGTGGTGGCATCCACCATGGCTAAAGGACTCTTTCGAAACTTGGCCGTGCCAAAAGAGAGAGTCTTTAGACTCACACAAACTCCCTGGTCTCCGTGAGACCAAGGTGATTGCTCTATGTGCAGACATGGAGGAGTCTTTTGTTATTAAATTTAGTTCCTTGCAACGACTGCAACGAACTACAGCTTACTGCATAAGATTTATCAATAATTGTCGTCACAAATTTAAAAAATGTACCGGTCCTCTTTCTGTAGAGGAGTTAAAATTATCGCTCTTCAAACTTATTAAATGGGAACAATTAATTGCGTTTTCTGAACAGATAGACAAGTTGAGGAATGGCCGTCCCTGCTCCGTGAAACACTTGCAAAAATTATTTCCCTTCCTGGATAGCGAAGGTATGATACGAGTTGGAGGGAGACTGAGACATTCTACTCTTCCATATAATTCTAAATTTCCCATTCTTCTCCCTAAATCTTCTCACTTAACTAATCTGATTGTAGACAACTATCATAAGGTACATTGCCATGTCGGTCCCAATGCGCTGAATGCTATTTTACAACAGCAGTTTTGGATTGTTTCTGCTCGGCGTGTAATACGTAGTCGTATTCATAAATGCGTCACGTGTTTTAAGGTAAACCCCAAGTCGGTGTGCCCTCAGATGGCAGACCTCCCATCGGACCGTGTTCGAGTCGGTCGGGTCTTCGAACGAGTCGCCACAGATTATGGTGGTCCCTTTACTATGCGAGCAAATAAAATAAGAAACTCTAAAACCTTTAAGGCCTACTTATGCATATTTGTCTGTCTGGCCACGAAGGCAGTCCATCTAGAAGTTGTGTCGGACCTCTCAACTGAGGGATTTCTTGCAGCCTTCTCGAGGTTCTCATCCCGTAGAGGACTTCCGACGTTTATTCGATCAGATTGCGGCACAAATTATGTAGGGAGTAGCAGACATCTCAATGAAGTTGATAAGTACCTCTCAAGTTCAGCAGTGCAGGAGGTATTGTCAAACAAAGCCAGCCAGCGTGGTATCACTTGGCATTTTAATGCTCCAAGTTACCCAAACAGCGGAGGATTGTTTGAAGCCGGAATTAAGGTGGCTAAAACCTTACTGAAGAGAGTAATTGGAGAGCAGATATTAACTTTAGAAGAGTTCATGACGGTTTGTGCGGAAGTAGAGGCAGTCATGAATTCAAGACCTTTAACGTCTCTGTCGGAGGACGCCTCAGAGTGGAATGTACTAACTCCAGGCCATTTTTTAATAGGTCAACCTCTTGTAGCCGTTCCTGAAAAACGTATGGATGACGTGCACGTTTCTAGACTTACACGTTACCAATTAATTAAGTCGATTTCCCAATCATTCTGGAACAGGTGGCAGCGAGAGTACCTGCATACTCTCCAGCAGAGATCTAAATGGCTTAAGGCCACGATTCCTCCAAATATCGGAGATCTTGTTGTCATACGAGAGGACAACATGCCACCCTTGCAGTGGCGATTGGGTAGAATATCGAAGCTTGTCTCCTCTCAGGACGGAGTCACTCGTGTGGTTGAATTGAAGACACCTAGTGGTATCTTGATGAGACCAGTTTCGAAGCTATGCCCACTTCCTTGTCAAAATGACAATGATTTGTAAAGTTTAAGTTTTCCTTTATTTTGTATTAGTTAGGTATACTTTTTTTACCTTTTTTGTTTATCTTATTTTTTTTTGCTTGTATGAAGGTCGTACCTTCACATGACCATTAAGTTTGGGGATTTGTTTGCTATATGTCTCCAAATTTATGTATTTTTTTTATATTTCGTTATGTGTTTGTCATATAGTTTTAGAAGAGCCGTGGTATACATACCAGGCCTCTTCGGAGGGGAGGATGTTCGGTAAATGTGGCAACACTTCCAACCTTTTCCGATCCCTGAAATATTGTTACCTACATAGGAACAAAAACAATCGTCAATACTCTCTCGTCGTGTGTGAACGCATTGCACTGTGACAGAAAGTTATATAGTCGACTCAAGAGAAAATATACATATTTTCTACCTTTTCGCATCAATCATCGAAACTACGCGCCGTGCGCTATTTTGAATTCCTGAACCGTGTTCAGAGGAAGTTTTAAAGTGTAATTCAGTGTTGTGTCATAGAGGTTGGTGTAGTGCCCTCCGTGAAGACACTACACAAGACGAAGGAAGAAGGCTGCCAAGGTAGGTGCAATATTTTCCCTTCTCTCTATACGCAACAATAGGGTTATTTCCCTTTTGAACCTTTGGTAGTTATTGATATTTTTAATAGAATCTGGGATGGTATTGTAAATAGTGGGAGCTTGATATGAATAGTGTCGCTGAGCAAGGCTAGTGCTTGGATGAGGTATATGGTAGTTTAAGTGAGATGACGTACGTGTAGATCTTGTTTGTTGTGATCGTGTTTTATCGGTGTCTTTAAATGTAAAGTAGCAAATAAGGCATTTAGTGTAGAGTTGATGTAGAGTTAGGACTTTGAAGTTTTCAAAAAGGTTTCGAGTAGGGAATCTTATAGGGCGGGACAAAATAATTTTGATTACAAGTTTTTGACTCTTGTAAAGGGAATTTAATATTGAATTTGCGCAGTTGCCCCAAATAAGAATGCCATAAGTAATGATGGATTGACATAGTGCGTAGTAAATAGTTTTGATAGTTCGATGGTCGACAATATTTCTTATACTCCTGAAGATATATACCAACTGCCGTGTTCTTTTAGTGACATGTTCTATATGTTTATCCCATCTAAGTGATGAGTCTATAGTTACTCCCAAACATTTGATAGAGTCTGCTCTCTCCAGAGGTAAACAGTGACAAGGTACACCATTATGACAGTCATGAATAGTTAGTGTATGATTGGCCGATAGTAGAGGTCTATTTTTTATGCCAAAGGTAAGATATTTGGTCTTTGTCACGTTAAGGGTCAAAAGGTTATACTCTAACCAAGTTTTTACTTTAAAAATCTCTCTTTGCGCAATAGTAAAGACATTTTCCCAAGTATCTCCGTGAAAAATCAATGAAGTGTCATCAGCAAATGAAATAATCCTTCCCTCAATTTCCATATCGCATAATTGATTTATGTAAATGAGGAATAGGATAGGACCCAAAACACTGCCCTGTGGAACTCCATAGTTAATATCTAGAGAGGATGAATGATGATTTTTGAGTTTAGTAGTCTGTGTTCTATTTTTTAGGTATGTGGTAAACCAATTCAGAGAGCTGGATTTAATTCCAATCTGAGAAAGCCTACCCAATAAAATGGAATGTGAGACTGTATCAAAAGCTTTTGATAGGTCAAGGAATACTGCCAAACATTTTTTCCCTTTGTCTACAGAATTGTAAATTGATTTTGTTAAGTGCAATAGAGCAGTTTCTGTACTCATATTTTTGCGAAAACCGAATTGGTTGTTGGATAGCAATTGATTTTTATCTAAAAAGTTGACCAATCTAGTTTTTACAACTTTTTCGAATACCTTTGAGACAGTGCTTAAAAGTGATATGGGGCGATAATTCTGAATTTCATCCGTAGCTCCATGTTTATGGATGGGAATTATAATAGAGTTTTTGAGAGCATCTGGAAATATACCAGTTTTTAGGCTAAGATTTATTATGTGGACCAGCGGTTTAGCAATATATCGGTAGTTATTTTTAATAACGTGTGAAGGAATACCATCAATGCCTGGTGCACTATTTGATTTGAGACTTTTTATTATGTTAATAATTTCTAATTCACAGGTTGGCTCAAATATCAATTGTGCATTTGTTAATGAAGGTAAATTATGAATTTTCTGTACTAGTTCAGCTTCGGAGCAATTAATTTGATTTAGAATTTTGTCAGCAAGTTTGTTTCCAACATTGTTGTAGTAAGTGTTTATGTGTTCCAATATCTTCTCAGGTTGGTTATCAAAGTCTACAGTTCTTCCATCTATTTTTAGCGTAGTGGGGGATTGATTAGCAGTATGTGGGCTAGTAATTTCTTTAATGACTTTCCATGTTTCTTTTTTGTCAAAGTTAGCTTCAATAATTTTTGATCTATAGTAATTTTCTTTTGTTTTTTTAATCAAGGAGTTACAGATGTTACGGTAACGTTTGTAGAAGGTAGTGGTTTGGGGATTGTTTAACCTTAACATTTCTCTATGGAGTTTATTTCTCTTTCTGATACAGAATAGTAATCCATCTGTAATCCAAGGCTTAATTTTTATGTGGCTATTTTTCGATACGATTTTCACTTCGGTTGCTTTGTTTATATGATAGGATAGAGTCCTAATAAAGTTATTCGTTGCATAGTTTACTTCATTCGATGAAAGTATCTCATTCCATCTTTCATTCCTTATATTTTGTTCGAGTTCAGGAATATTTATTTTCTCAATAACTCTACTGATCTTTTTTGTCGAAGATTTTTTGCCAGAAAAGGCAATTATTGTACTGTAGTGATCAGTTATTGCTGTTTGATACACCATCGATATTACATGGTTATTTGTTCTCATCATTATGTGGTCAATACAAGAGCTAGAGGAGTTAGTCACACGCGTTGGTGTATTAATATATGATACAAGACCATAGTAAGCCATAAGTTCTAAGTAAGTAGTTTGGTTGGGAGAGGAGTAATTCAGAATATCGATGTTGATATCCCCAATTAGATAGATATCGTCAGCTGGTCGAACCCTAGAGAGAGCAGAATTCAACGAGTCTACAAATTCACGAGAGTCTTGATATTGTGGTGACCTATAGACGGCAAGGATTATAGTTGTGGGAAGTTCGATTTTCAGACAAGAAGCTTGGGAGATGTTAATTTCTGAGACATTTGGAAATAGAGAATTTTTAAGATAGACAATGACTCCATCCGCTTGAGTTGAACAGTTTTTAGTAAAGAATTGTGTATGGTTAATAAAATGGTTTGGAGGTGTTTTATCTTTGATCCAGCATTCAGTTAATATTATAATGTCAAAGTCATTGCCCAAATCACATATGTGGACTAAAAATTCGTCAATATTTTTAAAATAGCTTCTTATGTTCGTTGCATAAATTTTGAGCTTGTTGTGATTTAAGGTCAGTTTTTTATAATCCGCAGGAGTTTTAATAACATGATTAACGATACTTATGTGCTCACTCATGTCATTTTCAATAAAATCAGCCATAATGGAGTTTACAGGAGTATGAATCAAGATGAATTAATGAATACCAAATATGAAAAAGAGTATGTTTACACAGTCGTACATCCAAACTTATAGTATCACATACGCAGACCAGAAAAAATAATAATAAATAGAACGAAAACCATGCACAAACACACACCCGCATACACAAAGACAGACAGACACAGACACAGATACAGATATATACAAATTCAATTTTCAAACAATATAAAAAACAGTATGCAAACATAGATTTATAATGTATATGAGATTGCTGATTCCTTAAGTTTAGTCAGATCTTCTGTTTTAGGTCATCAAGTTTGTTAATAATAACTACTTTGGAGTTATCATTTTCTCTTATGAAGATTCTTCCGTTTTTGACCCAAACAAATTTTATGTTGTTATTTTGGCGAAAGATTTTGTTTGTGACAGTAGAAATTTGCGACGCTGAGATAGATGTTCGGAGATATATATTGTTTTCGCTTCACCCGGAATACCGATGTCAGATGCGGATATTTTTTTTGTTGTTTTGCTTCCATCACTTACTGCATTTTTACAGAATGTCCTGTGTAAAGATAAGAATTGGTCTCTCAGCTTTGTAGATTTCATGGTGACAATTATAGGTCCTGGATTAGCACTTTGTGGCATCGTTTTCTTGACTCGGTAGATGTCGCTTATATCACCATTATCTATTTCGTAAGTGAATTTTATAATTCTTGAGATATTTTTGAATATATCTTTTATATTTTCCTTAGGCGTTTCTGGGCATCCTCTAATTTCGATGTTATTTTTAAGATTTATATATTGTAGTTGATCAAGTTTTGAATCGTGATTTTCAAGTGTACTTTTAAGCAGATTATTTGTGGACTTAAGTTGGTCAATTTCCGTGCGAAAGTTTTTTGCTTGTAATTCTAATGAAGTTACCCTTTTTTGCATGTCGTCGTATTGCGCGGAGATGAATTTTAGAGTTTCTAAGATATTTTTGTTTTGTTCTAATATTTCTGTATGTTTTTTATAATTTTCATCTATTTTGTGTTGAATTATTTCGAACATATTATTGTCATTATGATTATTAATTACATTTACTGGCAACACAGTACTAATATGCGTCTGCGCAGATAGCGTTGTCTTCTAATTTAGCCAAATTGGCCGACAGCACCTTACTATGCAACATTAAATCCGCTCTATTAAACCTTCATAAATTGAATAAAGAAGTGCTTCTTGCGTGGATCCCGGCTCATCAGGGAATAGTGGGAAATGAGATCGCTGACGAAGCAGCGAAGCAAGCCTCCGTTACTGGCATTTTACCCTCTCTATTTATGATTCCCTGCCAAGACATATTAGCATCCTTCAAAAAAGAACTCATATCCAAATGGACCATTGACTGGGAAAGGTCTAGTACCTTGAAAGGTTCTTCCTATAAATCCATCCAAATTTCAATACCGTCTAAACCATGGTTCCATAACAAAGGCATGGCCAAACGAGACGTCTCCAACATATGTCGCATTAGACTAGGACACTACCTTATTAACAGCCACCTCCACAGGATACACGTAAGGGATAGCCCTTCGTGTGCTTGTGGAGAGGTTGTAGAGACCCTTGACCATGTGTTCTTTGAATGTCCAATCCACACCGAACATGATTTGTATTATACACTAAATACCCCACTCCCAATCAATATGTCTCATCTTCTATCATTGAATTCACCGCATATTTATTTCCATATAACAAAATTTCTTCGCCTTAATGGCTTCAATCTATAATGCAATAAAATAACCTTTACTTCTTAAATAATTCAATAAAAATTTTTTGAAACTGGCAGAAATCATCCTAATGATTGGGTGGAATGCCATGTAAGCAAAAGAAGAAGAAGAAGAAGATAGCTCTTGGTTATGGTGTTTGACCGGTGTAGATGACTTGCTATCTCTTTCAGACGGCTTGTTCATAATTTTTACGGTTGATCTACAAGTTATACAGTTAAAAGTGTCCAGAGCCTGATTATTCATTTTTTTAAATGTCCTTACTGACATTCCTGCACAAGAGTAGTGAAAGTTTTCTAAACATGTACTACATTTAATCTGTTCGTCTGGTAAAACATCATTAGAGCATCTCTTGCATTTTGACATCTTGTCGGCCATTGTAGTGCAACTATTTATTTATGTGCGTTTCCAATGAACAATTTGTGAATGTGATACAGATAATATAAACAGTTCTCAGATACAGATAATATATATCTAAGAGTAATGTAGTACATACCATCACGCCATGTCCTTAACGGGGTAGGCGGAGAGAACCGAACGCCACATTTTTCTATCTTGACACACATTCATCGCCTCATCAACATTCATACATACCATCACGCCATGTCCCTAACGGGGTAGGCAGAGAGAACCGAAAGCCACATTTTTCTATCTTGACACACATTCATCGCCAAATCAATATTCATCCATACATACATACCATCACACCATGTTCCTCACGGGGTAGGCAGATTGAACCGAACGCCACATTTTTCTATCTTGACACACATTCATCGCCTCATCAAAATTCATAAATACATACATACCATCACGCCATGTCCCTAACGGGGAAGGCAGAGAGAACCGAACGCCACATTTTTCTATCTTGACACACATTCATCGACTTATCAAAATTCATACATACATACATACCATCACGCCATGTGCCTAACGGGGTAGGCAGAGAGAACCGAACGCCACATTTTTCTATCTTGACACACATTCATCGCCTCATCAAAATACATACATACACACATACCATCACGCCATGACCCTAACGGGGTAGGCAGAGAGAACACACATTCATCGCCTCATCAAAATTCATAAATACATACATACCATCACTCCATGTCCCTAATTTTTCTATCTTGACACACATTCATCGCCTCATCAAAATTCATACATACCATCACGCCATGTCCTTAATGGGGTAGGCAGAGAGAACCGAACGCCACATTTTTCTATCTTGACACACATTCATCGCCTCTACAAAATTCATACATACCATCACGCCATGTCCTTAACGGGGTAGGCAGAGAGAACCGAACGCCACATTTTTCTATCTTGACACACATTCATCGCCTCATCAAAATTCATACATTTATTTATTTTTTATTTATTTAAATCCACAATAACCATACAAAAAAAATTACAACAATACGACAGTGAAACATAGAACAAAAAAAAAATTGAAAAATTGACAATTTGGTATAACATGTTGGCACTGACTGTGCGATATCGGCAAAGAACAGATTGGACTAGACGGAAAATGAAAAGGAGTGGACTTACGGTGGCGGTGCCAGCTGTTTTCTTCTTTTCCTCTGTCGCGTTTGTCCTTCCTTCTCGTCACTGATTCAACAAAACTATGTTCACAATTGTCTGTAATATACGTGCGAAAGCCGCGAACGTATTTTAATGTTTTTATATGTATGGCGCACGGCGCTTGTGTAACACGAGATGGTGCAAAGACGCGTATTCTCGAGAGACTGGAGAACGTGGCTGGCTCGCGCGCGAACAGAGGCGAGATTGTTGTTGCCACGTTCAGGTATGGATGTAGGTATGATGATTTTAGGTATGTCAGGAAGATGAGGATAGGTACAAAAAGGAAGTATCTGTCATCTGCGCCAACACTGACAAAATGAATACAATCTATCAGTACCAACATCCAGTGGATAAGAACTATTCCACTAAGCAGTGCTTGTGTTGGAATAGCTTTACATTCATTTTAACTGACACAGTCTTTACTTATGTAACCCATTTATGTCTAACATATAATTATAACATATCAAAAAAAAATCAAAAATACAAATTATAATATAAGCTATAACATCACGGTTTTATAATCATTTCATAATTTAAAAAAAATATATCTTCAATGTTCATTCTACCTTTGTTGAGAATCCAAGAAGATAGTTTATTTTCCATAGCACTTAGTGATTTTATATTATATATCTCAGAACCAATCAATTCTTTTGTAAATATGTTTATAATACGAGGCAAAATAAAATCAAAATGTTTTTGAGCAAACGTGGTATGAGCTCTGGGGATGGGTAAAAGTCTATGTCTAATATTGTAGGAATTTTCAACTCGAGTATATTGTGTTATATTGAGCTTATGTGAGTAAATGATTAATTTCTTGAGGTACCTATAGCTGACGAATATCTAAAACTTCAAATTCAGAAAATAATGAATTAGACGGATATCAAGAAGGGAGAAAAAAATAACATTACTAATTACAGACCGATTTGCATTCAATCGAATATTCCAAAATTACTAGAGAAATTAATACTAAATAAAATCGAAAACAATGTCAAACAAATTATTTCTACCAGACAACACGGCTTTGTGTCTAAAAGAAGTACCCTTACCAATTTGATAATTTACGAAAATTTTATCTCCAACGCTATTGCAAATAAACAACAAATAGATTCCATTTACACAGATTTCAGCAAAGCGTTCGACAAAGTATGTCATAAAATTCTAATAAATAAATTACTAAACCAGGGAATATGCGGTAATTTATTAAATTGGATCATAAGTTACTTGTCAGGTAGAAAGCTAGCAGTAAAAATAAATAATGTCACATCATATATATTTCATGCATCGTCTGGTGTCCCGCAAGGTTCCCATTTGGGACCTGTCCTTTTCATACTTTTCATAAACGATATAGTTGATATTCTCGAAAATGTTGAAGTACTTCTCTTTGCGGACGACATGAAAATATATCGAATCATCAATAATATAAGCGATTGCTTAATCTTGCAAACTGCCTTGAATAATGTTAACAGTTGGTGGCAAAAAAATAAACTTTACTTAAACATTATGAAGTGTCAATATATACGTTTCTTCAAAATCCCATTATATTCACGTACACCATAAATAATATACAGTTAAAATACCAAGCAGAAATTCTTGATTTGGGCGTAACGTTTGACGAAAATCTCTCATTTGTTAAACATATAAATAATATTTGCACTACGGGACTTCAAACTTTGGGGTTCATTTTAAGAATTTCCAAAGATTTCAAAAATTTATATACATTAAAATTACTTTATACATCACTTGTAAGAAGCATTGTCGAGTACAACTCTTCAATATGGTCGCCCTATTATCGAGTCCACTCGGACTCTATAGAAAAAATTCAGCATAAATTTCTCCGTTTTGTAAATTTTAAAATGGGTATACCAATCGAAAGATTAAATTATGACTTTCTTTTAAAATCAATGCATTTGTTGAAGCTTTCAGATAGGCGTAAACTCACCGATTTGTTTTTCTTGTTTAAAATCATTATGCATAGCGTGGACAGCCCTGAAATACTGATGCGCATCAACTTTAATGTACCGCGTGTGGGTACTCGCGATACAAACCAATTTTATTGTGACAATTCCCGCACACTAGCGCATCACAATTCTGCACTGAACAGAATTCAGAGGTTGAGCAATGAATATGCTAGTCATATTGATCTGTTTATAGGCAATATAAATAATCACAGAAATACCCTACGGGTTAAATTCCACTGATCGTGTTTAATTTTATTCTTCATTATTCATACCTGCTTTACCTATATTGTTTATTTGTTCATTTTATACCTACTTTCATTTGTTTTCTCTTTATTTTTTTGTTAAATTTTATTTGTATGTATTTTTATATGTATTTTTTATAAGTTTTTCTTTGTATTGATTTCTTCTTGCTTTATTTTCATGGTTTATTGATTGGATATGTTTGTTTTTTTATATATATACATTATCACACATTATGTACTATATTTTGTATCTTTTGAATTATTCTTGTAAATGGCAAACGCCGTTAATAAAATAAATAAATAAGACACTGTTATCTAGCCATGATTTTACTTTATTGACTCCCTTTTCTGCCAATACGTACGCTTTTTCCCATGTGTCACTATTGAAAAGTAGTGCAGTGTCATCTGCAAAAGTAATAATTTTTCCTCCAATTTTAAGAAAACAGAGATCATTTATGTAAATTATAAATAAAAGTGGTCCAAGGGTACTACCTTGAGGAACGCCATAATTTATTTGCTTTATGTCACTGGTTGTGGTTCCAATTTGTACAAACTGGGATCGTTTTTCAATATATTCTTTGAAGAATTTTAATTCTGTTCCATGAATTCCCACGTTTTCTAACTTTTTTAATAAAAGTTTATGAGAAACCGTGTCAAAAGCTTTGGCTAAGTCTAAAAATATTGCTATGGTTTTTCTATTTCTATCAATGTTATTAGCAATATCTTTGATTATTGACAGAAGAGCTTCGTCCGCACCCTTATTTTTTCTAAAACCAGATTGATTTTCTGCAAGAATATTGAGCGTTTCTAGATGTTTTGTAAGTTGAAGGCTGACACATTTTTCAAATATTTTTGATAAAACACTCAAAATGGATATTGGCCTATAGTTGTTGGGATTTTTATGATCACCTCCTTTATAAAGTGGGATTACCCTAGCACATTTGAACGCCTCAGGAACTCACCATGTGATAAGCTACAATTTAGAATATGAGTTAATGGTTCAGCGATTTGATTTTTTACTGATTTTATTATTTTGGCTTGTATTTTATCGTATCCCTTGGAATTATCTGTACGAATATCTTCAATATACTTAATGGTGTCATCTTTGGTTATGTTCATTAATTTAAACTTTGCGTGCGTATATTTTTTCCGTTCATAATCTTTAAGAATCTCTTGTTCAGTTTTCTGTGATTTAGAGAATAATTCAGTAGCTAGTTTATTACCTATACCTGCAAAATGTTCATTCATACATTCAGCAATTGGTTTATCTCCATGAATCAGAGAATCGCTTATAGCAATTGATTTAATAGTTGTTTTGTTTGAGTTATTTACATTATTTAGTTCTTTCACTATCGAATATTTTTATTATTGCATATGCGCAAACATTGGATTTTTTTTCCCTGTCGGGAGTCAAAGATATTTTTTAACAGATTTTTAATTATCTCAATAGAGACGAACTTGGAATATTTACTGTAGGAGAACCGGGAAATCAAGGCACCTACAGGGCTTACGACCTGTCATCGGCTGGTTTACGTGATCACTTTATGCGCTTGCGCAAGGTTCACCAACGTTGCGCATATGCAATAATAAAAATATTCGAGAACAAAAAGTACTTCAAAATAAATAACTAAATACTTACTTTGTTTTACTGTTTTTTTTTGGCATAACACTTTGCCTAGACTCTATTAATTATGCAACGGGTTCTATTCAAGGCGGGGATACTGGCGGAGGCTCGACAACAAGCAAGGACCGAGGTTCTGGCATAGACAGGACTATTGGAGTATCCACAGGTAAGGGTACTAATGAGACGTCTTGTTGCACTGTGTGCCCCACCTGAGAAGTTGACATTTTATTTTTATTCTTTTTGAAATAGTATTCCATAGAAGTAAGATTTTGACCGGTTTTTATGACAAAAAAAAATTAAATTAGATTCTTTTTGAAGAATGAATATGACCATGTAATAAGAACATGTTAATCCTCATATATTCTCCAAACTAATCAAATGCTTCTGTTGTGTGTAAATGGAGTCGGTCGAGGCAGGATTCAAACCTGTGCTATATGATTAGGTACTAATCCATCGCACTAACTGCTCTGCCACTGATCCATCTAAATTTTTCATGTATAATGGTGTGTATTAACATAGTAAGCAAATTAAAACGTTGCTCTGTAAAAGAGAAGTAATAAATAACATAAATAAAATGATTAGCAAGCCACAGTAGATAAAATTATATACCTAGTTCACGATATATAAAAAATAAAGTTTTGAAATAACTCGATTTTGAGAAACACTTAACAAGAATATGTGGCGTATTTTTTAGTGAAAAAAATGTTATACTGACAAATTGATCGAAATATAATTGAATAAAACTTATGATTACTTACAAAACATTCAATAAATACAAAAAAACACTTACTTTTAATCTTATTAAAACTTGCGATCGTGTTTAAAAAGTAAACAAATATGACATTTATTCAAATCATGGGGAAAATATTGTGTATTGTCATAAATGATTATTCAAAAATGTACCGCAAGCCAGCCCAACGGCGACAAATACTAAGAAGTGCATTTACGAACTCGACAGCGCTTAGTGACTACGAATAAATTGTCGTCACGGGCGTAACGTAGGCGAGAAGAGCGGCGATACGTTGTCGGATCTCGACTTTTTTACAGACTTGGCCTGCTGGATCTATGAGACGATTAATATCCTAAGTCTCCAGAATGTGGCAACTTGTTATTGGGTGCGTGTTAAATAAATATTTGACATAGTCATTGTTAGTTGCCCTAGAAGCATTATTAAATAAATAAATATTGTTTAGTATGTTATAGCCGAAAAACAGTGTTGTCGAAAAACAATAATTTAAAATTTTTTCCGCGGCAACATTTTGACGGAAGACTACTAGCGCCCCTGACGGCGTGAGAGAACGACAAGGAAGCTTATAGCCAACGCGTCAGTGACGCGCTCTCTTGGCATTCGACGCTGGTGAAGGACGGTCGGTTTGGTGTGACGCCGTCATCGGTCGACACGTGCTCCCGATGGCGGCCATATTTTCGACGGCGCAGGAGGTCTGCTTGACAGGACCCGTCACGCGCATGGACGCTGATGGTGCCCCAGAACCAAGATGAGGGCATCAACAGCACAGGAGGTTGGAGGCAGAGCGCAGTGTGGGGCCACCGCGTAGGGAATGCGGCGGCTCGCAGATTGGACCACGAGGGGCAATCCGTGTCGTCTGGAGCGTCGGTTCGCCTCCGGTGAGGCCCCAGCTGGTATGCCACCTCTGTCGAGATGCGCCGTCATAGCGTGCCGTGGGGCACAGAGCCTGCCATGGGTGACGGTCTGGAGGAGGAGATCAGGAGGAGAAGAAGAAACCACGCCGATTACGACAAGGACCTGCCAGCCTGACGCAGAGGCTGGGCCCCGCCGGAACTTCAGCCACCACGTGGAAGACAGTGACATGCCTGGAGAAAGGATGTCGCTGTACCCTGGGGCTGCACCTTCTGGTCGGCGTCTCTTCGTGCTCGGTGGTGTTTGAGAGTTGGATTGTTATCGTTTTGTTTTGTTATTTGTACTCTGTTGTTGTTGTGTTTGTTTTTTTTTATTATTTAACTGCCATGGACCAACTAAACTGATATTTTGAATAAATGCGCCGTACTACTACAATTTCATAGTGTCACCATCATTTGTCTCCTTTTCTTCCCCACACCTTGGCTTGATGTTTCCTCGTGGTAGACGAGAGGTCTCATCAAGTACCTATTTTGTTTTTATATTTTTTCACATTGGGTTTAGTATATTTTCGCCACAAATGCGATATTTTCGGCAGTTTGTATAACAGTCACACTGCTTCTTAACGACTAGCCTTTGGCCGGAGTAGGTTTTAGGCATGGAGATATAGGTATACTGGAGTGCTAAATGTTGTTCAAATGTTGTGCCGAAGTAGTAGAAAGAGACAGATAGTACAAGTGGCATTCCTATCTCTTTCTAGAACTCTCACTTCATACAATATATGAGTAATTTTGAAGAATAGAATGAGATTATCCGATAATTAATGATGTAATTCAACCAAATGAAAAATATACATAATCGAGTGTACATATATAGTAAAAGTAATATATAGATTATCATATATTAGTACGAATTACTTATTAGAAACATCTCATAACTCAGAATATTAGAACATTTATGTGAAACCATAACTTTTTAAAACAAATATTACGACTATTTACAAATCCTGTACTTTTTTATAAGAGACATTTGAGATCATTGAGATCATTTCTGTCTTTATTAAGGAATCAACTTGATTTTTCCTTCCCACACTGAGAATATTTTTTTATTTACTATTTATTAATTAGGTTAATTAGGAGTCAAATGATATTTATACTGACAA
Source organism: Molanna angustata (assembly GCA_963576475.1). Lineage (NCBI taxonomy): Eukaryota > Metazoa > Arthropoda > Insecta > Trichoptera > Molannidae > Molanna > Molanna angustata. Next base: position 27,503,198 of record OY754983.1, read on the forward strand.
ACTTTTTAACATCTCAATAGAGACGAAGTTGGGATATTATAGAAGAACCAGGAACTCAAGGCACCTACAGAGCATACAACCTGTCATCAGTTGGTTTACGTGATCACTTTATGTGTTTGCGCAACGTTCACGTAAACCAGCCGATTTTTGTTAATTTATTTAATAAATATGAATAACAATTCAAATATGTCAAATACCAATAACACACAAAAGTACACAATAAAAATATATGTAGACAGAAATAAGAATAAATACAATTAGATATTTAGAAAAAATATATAATATGCAAATTTCAGCATAAAATTGATTATGAAAAATAAAAGCATAGTTATAAAACACAAAATTATTCACAGTAAAAATAGAAAAGTTAAAAAAGTATACTATTAATGATAAGTTATAACAAATAATAGCACAAGTTATAAATCTAAAATAACAATGGACAGTAAAATTGAAACGTAAAAAAGATCACATTATTAACTATAATAAATAACAGTAGGACACGTAATACATAAATACAATAAATAATTATAAGTAAAAATTATAAACGTAAAACAGAGCATATTAATAATTTTGACAAATAAACACGGGTTATTCATGTAATAATTCTCAGAAAAAATAGAAATGTAAAATAATAGCACAAAACTTATAAATACAAGAAATAATTACAGTTAAAGAGCATATTGTGTAATTAATTATAAATGTAGAGGGAATCTGGAAGCAATAATGACAGATTTACTAATAAAAACCCTACACTGGAAGCTGTTTCACACGATAAGATGAAATCAAAATGATATATTGGTTTAATCATTTTAATGTTAGGTAACAGTGTTACTAAATTAAAATAAATTTTAAATTATTTTAGGTAATTTAACAAATATCGAAATGTAGATCATATTTTAATACAAATAGTTGAGGTATTTTTAATATTGAAGGAGCAATTTTTGAGGACGCAATTGAAGTATAAATGTAAAGTTTCTTACCCGTGAAAACTAATTCCGCTGTTGGGATACCAAATGTTTTGACATCCAAAAGAACTGCAGTATTTAACCATCGTCTTTATTTCTTTTAATTTAAAGAAAGAAAAACAAATAATATCAAAAACAGACTTAAAACAACACGTTGAACTCAGGAAAACACACCAACTGACAGCCAAACTCTATATGAATTGACGCTTAGAAAGAGACGCGAGTCCCACTTGCAGCGGCTATATTCGCACACCAGATCGGCACAAAATTATGTGTTTTGTTGTATGGACAATAGCACTCCAGTATACCTATATCTCATTGGTTTTAGGAGTAGAAATACGCACTCTTCTATGCTTTTCTATGACAATGTAATAATGTTCACAAAGATAATATTCGCTTCACCACACTTCTCAGTAACTCTTCACACTAACTGTCACATTTACACTAATCCACCGACAAAACAACGCTTCGTTTCTATGGTTGCTAGCATCAGTATTGCCAGACCACACGCCCCCTTGATGTCTTCATCACCAATCATACTGCCCTAACCATGCCGGTGGTCTACGAGTTCGGGCAGGCTGTGGCGTTCTCTCTCCTGCTAACACTTGCGTATCAGTTTCTTCCATTTGTCCCTGCTCTTCTTCATCGGATTTAAGAGATATTCCTTGAAAACCAACTTCTTGGTTGCTTGGTCTATTTGTTTGACCGTCGTCCTCTTCAGTGTACCTCGATGGTAATTCTCGTAAGTCCAAGACATGCCTCGGAGTGCCGTCCACAACGATATTATCAGGGGAGATAACACCTGTCACCCGGCCTACACTCCAACGGGAGGTACATTTAGCATTCGGTGGTTTGACGAGGACACTTTCGCCAACTTGAAACCTCGAATTTCTTTCTATCTCCAGCTGTGGCTCCACGGCAGGATGTCTCCAGGAATACTTATGGAGTCTACTGGATGGGGCCGAATCTTTTTCTGTTTTAGCAGCCAAATTATACCAAAACACAGCATCCAACGGCGAGTTCCCACATCTGGCGGCTGTCTGTTTGATGGTCCTATGGTGTCTTTCAATGATTCCATTGCCCGCTGGTCGATAAGCTGCTCGAAACCTTCGATGCACATTCCATCTCTCGCACAATGTGCCAACCTGCCATGATCTGAACGCCGTACTATTGTCCATAAGGATCTCGTTCGGCGGACCTCGTTCCCGGAAAATCTGCTCTAAGTTGCGAGTGACTTCAGCTCCACTTTCAGATATCGATTCACGCCATATAGCAAAACGGCTCGGTCCACAGTCAATTAGGGTAAAATAACATTTTGCACCGTGGTAAGTGAAGTCCAGGGCTAGTCGGACCCAATCATTGTCCACACTCAAGGAACCTCCTTCATGGGTCACAGGGGCAGGGTCGATTGACCGACATTGCAGGCATTCCTGCACGCACCTTCGAATGTCCTCCTTTTCCACACTTGGATCTACTAATCTCGCCAAGTACAGACTTCTTTCTACACCGAAATGATGCATCTCATGCAGCTCTACCAAGTTGGCGCTACATGCGACCTCTAGAGAACTGTCCTTCACCAACCAATTCTTCTTCACTCTGGTGAGCACATCAGCCTTGTTTTTGCACGACTCGACGTAAGTGACTTTAACAGTCAAGTCATATTCATCTGCCAGCTCTTTGAACAGACCTAACCGCCTCTTAACAAGCATCTCTGCCATGCCTGATACCCTTACTCGACAACTTCCTTCATATGTCGAGCGCACCCAACTCACAACAGTGGCTGAATCAGACATTATGTCTAAAGTTTTCAACCCCCATTTCAGAGCCAAGTTCACTCCTTTTAAAACAGCGTCTAGCTCTGCAACATTAATGTGCCCATTGTCAGAAGATTTTCGAAGCCAAGCCGCATCTTCTACTATTACTTCTCCAATCTCCAGAACAACGCCCAATGCTAGGACACTCGCATCACACCAAACCCTTCCAGTTTTTTCTTCGGAAGGAACTAACCATCGGCCTCGAACTGGGTCTTCCAACTTAACTCTCTCTAGGAGTTCCTTGACCATAGACTCCACCTTGTTCCCAACATAGTCTTCCCAAGATCGGCCTTGGCTCACTCTTTTCACATAACTGCATGCTACTCTCAACCAATTGCACACAGGGTAATGTCCTATCAGTCTTCCACAAATGGCAAATAGTTGCCTCCGCGTTATCCTCGATCCCTCACTTATTTCTGGAATGTTATTCCCACGACAAAATACCAATCTGCCGCAATCATCTCTATTCAATACCAGACCTAGCACACGGCCACCTTCAAGTCTTTCTGGTGGTTTTGTCTCGAGACCATATTTCTTCAGGTGATTGAGAACTTCTTCAACAGAAATCACATTTTCATCGACCAATATGTCGTCCATGTAAGCACTGGTGCCTTGCTGTACCTTAGGATCCTGAGACAAGACGTAGCTGAGAATTCGGGTCATTATCTTTGGTGCACAGTTAAGCCCAAAACCCAACCTTGTTAGGCAATACATTTTCCCCTTATACTTCACTCTTTGGTAATGCCAGAGACTTTCGTCTACGTGGATCTGAAGATAGGCAGACTTGAGATCTATTAGCTTCGCCGGTTCTGGAACTCTTCTCCATCGCCTGTGTTGACAACACATCATCTTAGGTTTATTAATTTTATAATTTGAATATTTGTGTTTGCCTTTATGAGTATTGATAAAATGTAATTAATATTACTTTTAATAAATGTGTTATTTAAGTATAATGTACAATATCGGTTTTACAGATGCCAATAAATAAGCGGTTCTTTATGACAAAAAATATATTTAATACCGCGCAACAAGTAAAACCAATATTTAAATAGAATATAATTTTATTTAGGTTTCTATATTATAATTATTATTTTAAGCAGTACCTAATGTTATATTTTAATATTATTATTTAAACTGTACCTAATGTTAAACAGTAAATCAATAAATTCGCCAAGCAAACTGTTCTAGAAAAGATAAAAATCAAAATTTGAACAATAGATGGCGGAACTGAGCCATTAGAACACAATTGTAATAAGACTTCTGATAAATATAAATATTTGAAATGAAATAGTTCAAAATTAAAACAATAGATGGCATAACTAAGGAACATAAAACCATATTGAAACAACCTGTTGATATATCTAAATATAGGTCAAAAATTGTTCCTCGGCGGATTCTCTCGATAGAAACCCAAGTACTCCCATTTTTATGGTGTAGTACAGCCCCTTCAAGAGCTTGAGACATTGATCCTATTGAGATCTGTCTACGGGACGCATGGCGCCCTGTTCTTGATTGAAACCCTACCTGTCCCATGCTGCACGAGGTTAATTGCAGGGTTTATTGCCCGGATTATCTTTTGCAGATAACCTCCTTAATCCTTGCCATTCCGACAAGAACCTTACCTGTTCCATGCTCTACGAGGTTTAATCCAGGGTTTATTGCCCGGATTATCTTTTTTGGGTGGAACCATTGCTACTGGCGATGCTCCTTGAGACCTTAAAAGACCTCACTTTTGAGAGCATATTGGGAACCCCCTTTACTCCTTCCCAAAAAATACCCCTCGTACACGCCAGGGCTCCGTCGTCGTGCCCTTATAGAGCGCCGCCGTGCTCATAATAATCGGGTTAGGGCTTCGCCATAATATAAAATCTTGAACAAATAGGGCTATGATCATGATCTAGAACAGTTTTACTGGCACTTAATAATAATCGAATTTTTGTTTATTTATTTATTCCCGAAATTTATGAAAGGAGATACGCAACAGCTGCCCTCGCGCACGGTCCGCCGATCGTGTCCCGCCGTCGAGACATCGAGCGTCTTCGCAGCTGATGGAAGTCGTCGTTCCCGTCAGCGCTTCGGGTACACCTCTCCGTGCCTGAGGTGGGCGATCCGTTCTTCGTCGGGCCGTTTCTGTAGTACGTTATAAAGAAACGGGCGTAGGGTGTGGAGGCTGTTTCAGCGTAACCACGGACACAGGGGTCCGTGCGCAGTTGCCATTGTCGCGAAGAGCCCTCGTTAGGGCGCACCCCTCGCGGTGGCGGTGTCGGCAACATTGTATGGTCCTTCGAGCCGGATACGCAATGTAAAAAATGTTAAAATGAACAGCGAACAAAATAAAATAAATAAACAAAAAATAAATATTATAAAAATTAATTAATTTCATGTTAAATTAACTTAATGAGTAAAATAAAAACTTATTCTGAACGAAATTTTGAAAAAGACATTATATAACTAATATTCGTCGTGCCAGTAAGACGCTTAATATATAATTGTGAAAGAGACATTATATAAATAATATCGTGCCTAATATAATTGTAAAAAAGAAACGTCATATAAATAATATCATGCCAGTAACACGTTGAATAAAATAAATTAATTGTGAAAAAGACATTGTACAAAAAATATCGTGCCAATAACACGTTAAATAAAATAAATTAATTGTGAAAAGACATTGTACAAAAAATATCGTGCCAATAACATGTTGAATAAAATAAATTAATTGTGAAAAAGACATTGTACAAAAAATATCGTGCCAATAACACGTTAAATAAAATAAATTAATTGTGAAAAGACATTGTACAAAAAATATCGTGCCAGTAACACGTTGAATAAAATAAATTAATTGTGGAAAAGACATTGTATAAAAAAATATCGTGCCAATAACATGTTAAATAAAATAAAAAAATTGTGAAAAAGACATTATATAAATAATATAAAATAATTGTGAAAAAGACATTATTATATAAATAATATCGTGCCAGTTACACGTTGAATCAAATATATAATTGTGAAAGATACATTATATAAATAATATCGTGCCAGTAACGCGCTAAATAATATAATTGTGAAAAGGACATTTATATAAATAATATAATATAATTGTGAAAAAGACATTATTATATAAATAATATCGTGCCAGTAATACGTTAAATAAAATAAATTAATTGTCAAAAAGACAAATGCTCGGTGTCATAATGTCTGTATTTGACCCACTCGGGTTACTAGCACCAATTACAATACGAGCGAGAATACTTCTTCAAGACGTATGGCGAAGTGGTATAAAATAGGATGAACCACTTAAAGATCGACAATATAATTTATTTGGAAGAATGGTTAAGATTATTAAAGACATTGAAAGATTTCAAGATCCCTCATTGCTACAATGCAAATATAACAAGCTGCCCTCGCGCGCGGTCCGCCGACCGTGTCCCGTCGTCGAGACATTTAGCTTCTTTACACCTCTCCGTGCCTGAGGTGGGCAACTGTTCTTCGTCGGGCCGTTTCTATTGTACGTTATAAAGAAACGGGCGAAGGGTGTGGAGGCTGTTACAGCGTAAAAGCACTGATCCCATTCTACCAGACATCACAAGATTTTCTTCATGAACAATATTGATTCGAGCTACAGCCTACGTATTTTTATTTATTGATCGATATAAATCAAGAAATTTAAAGTCAAATTTGGAACCAAGACACTTAACTCAGGCAGAAATATTATGGATAAAAAGAACACAAAAAGAATGTTTTGGAAAAGAATTAAAACAATTACACGAAGAAAAAGCTTTAGAAAATACTAGCAGAATTCTACAGTTAAGTCCTAAATTAGACAAGGACGGAATTATGCGACTACGAGGCCGAGTGAACAAGATTTTTTCCAATGAAGTCAACACAATTGAACCAATTATTTTAGAGGGAAAACATTATTTTACAAGACTGCTTGTCATGAATTATCACAAAGCAGCAAACCACGGAAGTTCTGAAACAGTAGTAAACGAACTAAGACAGCGTTATTGGATAATCAACCTCAGACCAACAGTAAGAGCTGTCGCTCATCGCTGTCAATGGTGCCGCATTCAAAAGGCTCTTCCACAACCTCCACCAATGGGAGATTTGCCGCCAGCTCGATTATGTTACAATCATCGCCCCTTCACTCATTGTGGTCTTGATTATTTTGGACCCATGGATGTCACCATTGGAAGAAGAACTGAGAAAAGATATGGTGCACTATTTACATGCTTAACAACACGAGCTGTGCATATAGAGTTAGCATCAAGTCTCACAACTGACTCTGCCATTATGGCAATTCGACGCATGATAGCAAGACGAGGGTGTCCCAGTGTTATCTACTCTGACAATGGTACAAACTTCAGAGGTGCGGATGCTGAATTGAAGCTTGCCTGGCAGGCACTTAACCATGAAGCTATCAGAGAAGAGACAACCAGCCGAAACATGAAATGGAGTTTCATACCACCTGCTGCACCTCATATGGGCGGTTGCTGGGAACGAATGGTGCGTTCATTTAAGACTGCCCTGCGAATTACATTAAAAGAAAGGTCGCCAAAAGAAGAAGTATTAGCGACCCTATTATCTGAGGCAGAAAATTGTATAAATAGTAGACCGTTGACTCATGTATCGGTCGACCCTAGAGATGAAGAGGCTGTCACCCCAAATCACTTCCTGTTGGGGTCATCATCTGGAGTTCAAACACCTGGCGTATTTGATGATGCAGACCTATGTCTAAGAAAACAATGGCGAGTGGCACAGAGATTGACAGATATGTTCTGGAAACGATGGATAAGAGAATACCTACCAACCCTACTCCCACGACAGAGGACAAAAGATGTGGCACGAGACATTGCTGTGGGCAACATCGTTGTAATTGTAGATCATACACTACCAAGGAATGTGTGGCCCCGAGGAAGAGTTACGCAGACATTTCCAGGACCAGACGGACGTGTCCGGGTGGCAGAAGTTTTGACCAAGGCTGGCCTCATGAAACGACCAGTAACAAAGATCATCGTGTTGTCCACTACAGAAGAGAGCGCGGATAAACCACTATCTCGCGCTAAGAGGGGGAATGTTGACAACACATCATCTTAGGTTTATTAATTTTATAATTTGAATATTTGTGTTTGCCTTTATGAGTATTGATAAAATGTAATTAATATTACTTTTAATAAATGTGTTATTTAAGTATAATGTACAATATCGGTTTTACAGATGCCAATAAATAAGCGGTTCTTTATGACAAAAAATATATTTAATACCGCGCAACAAGTAAAACCAATATTTAAATAGAATATAATTTTATTTAGGTTTCTATATTATAATTATTATTTTAAGCAGTACCTAATGTTATATTTTAATATTATTATTTAAACTGTACCTAATGTTAAACTGTAAATCAATAAATTCGCCAAGCAAACTGTTCTAGAAAAGATAAAAATCAAAATTTGAACAATAGATGGCGGAACTGAGCCATTAGAACACAATTGTAATAAGACTTCTGATAAATATAAATATTTGAAATGAAATAGTTCAAAATTAAAACAATAGATGGCATAACTAAGGAACATAAAACCATATTGAAACAACCTGTTGATATATCTAAATATAGGTCAAAAATTGTTCCTCGGCGGATTCTCTCGATAGAAACCCAAGTACTCCCATTTTTATGGTGTAGTACAGCCCCTTCAAGAGCTTGAGACATTGATCCTATTGAGATCTGTCTACGGGACGCATGGCGCCCTGTTCTTGATTGAAACCCTACCTGTCCCATGCTGCACGAGGTTAATTGCAGGGTTTATTGCCCGGATTATCTTTTGCAGATAACCTCCTTAATCCTTGCCATTCCGACAAGAACCTTACCTGTTCCATGCTCTACGAGGTTTAATCCAGGGTTTATTGCCCGGATTATCTTTTTTGGGTGGAACCATTGCTACTGGCGATGCTCCTTGAGACCTTAAAAGACCTCACTTTTGAGAGCATATTGGGAACCCCCTTTACTCCTTCCCAAAAAATACCCCTCGTACACGCCAGGGCTCCGTCGTCGTGCCCTTATAGAGCGCCGCCGTGCTCATAATAATCGGGTTAGGGCTTCGCCATAATATAAAATCTTGAACAAATAGGGCTATGATCATGATCTAGAACAGTTTTACTGGCACTTAATAATAATCGAATTTTTGTTTATTTATTTATTCCCGAAATTTATGAAAGGAGATACGCAACAGCTGCCCTCGCGCACGGTCCGCCGATCGTGTCCCGCCGTCGAGACATCGAGCGTCTTCGCAGCTGATGGAAGTCGTCGTTCCCGTCAGCGCTTCGGGTACACCTCTCCGTGCCTGAGGTGGGCGATCCGTTCTTCGTCGGGCCGTTTCTGTAGTACGTTATAAAGAAACGGGCGTAGGGTGTGGAGGCTGTTTCAGCGTAACCACGGACACAGGGGTCCGTGCGCAGTTGCCATTGTCGCGAAGGGCCCTCGTTAGGGCGCACCCCTCGCGGTGGCGGTGTCGGCAACAGCCTGATAGTTTCGTCACACACAGCCGCGTCTGACCCCGGATGGCATTGCACATACTCGTTCAGCTCACGAAAGTCTAAGACAGGGCGGACTTTGTTCTTATTCGACTGCTCAACTGCCATGAGAGGAAGGACACCTTGTCCTGCAGGAGTCGTTAGCTTTAGCCATCCCTTATCAATCCATTTCTCGACTTCACTGTCAAACTGCGCCTTCATGCTTGGCTCATCTACACTACTGTATGCCTCGATGACATTTTTTAGTATTGGCGGTTGATCTTTCCACGACCATTCTACACTCCAAAAATCTCCCTTGAAGTAGGCAGAAAAATCGCAGTCGCTAATTGTGGCTTCCGTTCTTGATGCAGCGGCCACGGAGTGACAATGACTTTTCGCATCACCTTCGACCTCCAACTGCTGACATACCTGCGCACCTTTCTTTCCCTTCTTCCCAAGGAATTCTACACGGTCTGAAGTTACAATGATCCCTCCCAGCATTCGTATGGCATCCATCCCCAGTATGACTTCCACACTACCAAAAAGTCTTTCTACCACAATACAATCTAATGACACCGTATGGTCCATCACAGACACAACTACTGACACTTCTCCTTTGCAGAGTATCTTGCTTCCATCTACCGTTACAACTGCGCACGTATTTCCAATACGAAAACCTTTACCCAATCCAGATGTAACGATGGATCGAGAACACCCTGTGTCGACGAGCGCTCGACCGCGACGCCCTTCCACCTCTACATCGATTATGGGAAGCGCCTTTACACCATATTGGGGGGAACTGCCGGCGCACCAGCTCTCCCGCTGCCGTTTCCCTGGTTATTTCCACAATTACTGGATACATGACCTTCCGCCCCGCATGTCCAACAGTTTATCTTCCTTGGGAGACGTTTGCAAAACTTTATCAAGTGAGGACCACCACATCGGAAGCAGCATTTTTGCCTCACTACGTCTCTGTCTTCTCGTGCGACAGCTGCCACTGGCTGGTCTACTAGCTCTGCCATCAGAGAGCGCGCGCGCTCTACCACTTGCGACAAGGGAAGAGATTCTACTTGAGACATCGCGCGCAACTCACGGGACACCGATGAAGGCAGCCCTACCACAAACGCTCTCTTCAAAAGCATGTCTGAGGTGACTCCCGCCAGGCGCGCCAATTTTCGGAGGTCTGTGAGAAACACATCTACTGGTTCATCGCACCACACTCGTCTCACAAAATTTTCGTATGCCTTAAATGGGTTTAAGGCAAATGTAGAGATGAGCACATCCTTGATGGCCTCCACGTCAGATTTTTGTTTATCGTCCATTTCATTATAGACTGCGAAAGCTGCGCCCTCCAGAAACAACGGGATAATTTGCGCCATGTTCTCTAAGCCCTTCAATTTGGCCACCAACTCCAATTTCACCAACCATTGGATTACGTCACCTTCACCGTCAAACGACCTCACGATGTCGCCGAGTTTGAGATTGTTTGCCATCGTTTCGCCGAAATAGCTTGTAATAATGTTCACAAAGATAATATTCGCTTCACCACACTTCTCAGTAACTCTTCACACTAACTGTCACATTTACACTAATCCACCGACAAAACAACGCTTCGTTTCTATGGTTGCTAGCATCAGTATTGCCAGACCACAGACAAACAGCTAGATGTCAGAAAATCCAATTCGGCGCAATTTACACTTGTTTGGCATGGTTTTGCAGCAAAGTTTTTTCGCTTTTTTTCTCCATTCTGCCCTGTTTTAAGCGATTCATTCTGTTTGTAAAATTAACACCTATTAATGAATTAATTAAAATTTAAAAGATTTTGGTAAAAGAGTATTTGGTAAAAGAGCATCTTTCTGTCAGCCAACACTATACTGACTCTATACTAATAATATCTTGTCCAAACGTATTTATCCAAGGCTCTCCTCGTTCCATGGGTAACAGACATTCCTTTTGTGGAACATTTCAATAATCTACATACACTGTACACCATCAAAATAATAATCAATAATTATGATTGTTGAAAAATTCAAGACATATTCATTTGGTGGGTACCAAATTTTCAACAAGGCTTGTAGACAACTAATACTTGGTTGAGTCTTTCGATGTAATGGTTTGCTTGTGTACATAATTATGGAAAAGTCCACCAACTTAAATTATGTATATATTAATCACAGACCAAAAGAACACAAACCATAATCATAACCAAACACCGATCTGACAGCTGTCATGTAGTCAAAAATATTAATTTCCAAATTGGATTTTCTGACATCTAGCTGCATCTAGCTGTTTCTGCAGGCTGATTTTGTATAAACACCAGAGGAGAAGAAAGGAGTTAAGTACTATTTTATCTGTGGATTTAGCTCGTTAACACCAATGTATGTATATTTTTGGTATTTTGTAAGCGAATTTTCTTTCGTTGTCTTAACCCCAATAAAATACTCGGAGTTAAAATTATTTATTTATTTGTAGAATAAGAGTTATCTCCTGTCAAATCATGCGACGAATTTACTTCTATATTTTCTATGCACGCGAGTTTGATATTGTAAAATTGACTAATTACAGTAATTAATTCATCCATAATCATTTACAAGGTGTGTATTATTTATCTTGTACAATATTCATACATATTATTGACCAAATTTATTATTTATTTTAGTATTTGACTTGTTTATACATTCGTTGTTAATATTTCGACTTAGGTCTTTGGAGGCTTAATATTTCATGAATTTGACGTTTCAAACAATGAAACATGACGTTTTTCTTTGAGTATAATAATATAAAATGAGGATACCAATCACGTTTTGTTTATTTGCAGCATGTCATACTAATTTTTGCGAGCGTTAAAAGACGATGAAAAGCGATAAAAAGACGATGGTCCGTTGGACATGCCGAAAGACTTCTTAAGACTGCCTTGTTTCGTAGAGCCAACAAATAAACTACAGCGCCCTTGGAGTGATCTTGTATCATTAAACGGCGCTGTGTAAATTCTATTTATTATATATCATATTATATTTATCATAGGGCAGAGAGAACATCTATTTAAATTTTTTTAGATTTTATTAATATTCTGCTCCAATCAATTGTTTTTGCATAGCGACTAATGCTGATCCATGTGGCATAGTGGTAGTTTGTTTTAACTTCAGTTAATTCATGACTCAATAACACATTACTTTGTTATAATGAAATGTTTAAATTTAAATAAATGAAAAAAATATTGGAGTTGGTTTTGAAAGTAGATTTAAATCAATAAATAGTATTTAAAAGCACATTGTACTATAATATGAAGATAACTAAACAACATATATACATAAAAGTACTAGTTTTACCTTTTTATACTGCTTCATATTAATATGCATGGTATTTATGAAGTGCGTTTGATAATTCACTCACATGTTAAGAGCAGATAATTCTGAAACTATATATTTTGTTGGAAAAAATAGTATATAAAGAAAACACAAGCATGAAAATTTTTGAACCATGATCATTATAGTGGTCAAAGTAAATTATTTTATTATCCTTGTTTATTATTTTTACAGATATGTAATTGAAATCTTGCAATCATCAGTGTGTCGCACATGTTTGGAAGCCATATTATGTAATTAAGTAAACTGCTGCAGGAATTCTTGAGCCAGACAGAGTTGAGCTGATACTGAAGATCATATACTATATATATAATATCTGCAATAAAGGAAAATCAATTTTACTACTATGTATGATATTTAATTATAAAAATAATAAAAGGAAGACTCAAAATTTCATGAAAAAATTATTATGCTCTTTTTTTGTCCATTCTAAACAAGAAATTATTTATAAAAAAACGTTAACCCATGATATTACCCAAACAAACATGTTGCGTGTCAATTTTATTAGAATAATCCCTTGTATAACAAACAAATCGAATCGGTAATAGAAAATTGTTCAAAGTTGAGTCGTTTGACGTAACACCATTTCAATTAAAATTTTATTTAAAACATGTTATTTATAAAAAGCATCGAGTAAATAAGCTATGAAATACAAAATCACCCTGCTGCAGGGTGACTTAACTCCCGAGAAATCTCGGAATTTGGTATTTTGTATGGAGTTTTCCGGTGTTAACTCCGTGAGAAAACTGAAGGGGGCGTGACCCAAACATTAGTACAAATTTGCCATATGTAAATAAAATTTCTATGTCCAGTTTAATTTACATATGGCAATCTCGTACATTTACCCGCATTTATCAGATTTTGACAGCTAATCGTGTGTTTTTTGTTTATTTTATTAATATTTAGCCAGGTATATACTCTATTTTCATTCATTGTTTTGTATTTCATAGCTTATTTACTCGATGCTTTTTATAAATAACATGTTTTAAATAAAATTTTAATTGAAATGGTGTTACGTCAAACGACTCAACTTTGAACAATTTTCTATTACCGATTCGATTTGTTTGTTATACAAGGGATTATTCTAATAAAATTGACACGCAAACATGTTTGTTTGGGTAATATCATGGGTTAACGTTTTTTTATAAATAATTTCTTGTTTAGAATGGACAAAAAAAGAGCATAATAATTTTTTCATGAAATTTTGAGTCTTCCTTTTATTATTTTTATAATTAAATATCATACATAGTAGTAAAATTGATTTTTCTTTATTGCAGATATTATATATATAGTATATGATCTTCAGTATCAGCTCAACTCTGTCTGGCTCAAGAATTCCTGCAGCAGTTTACTTAATTACATAATATGGCTTCCAAACATGTGCGACACACTGATGATTGCAAGATTTCAATTACATATCTGTAAAAATAATAAACAAGGTTAATAAAATAATTTACTTTGACCACTATAATGATCATGGTTCAAAAATTTTCATGCTTGTGTTTTCTTTATATCCTATTTTTTTCCAACAAAATATATAGTTTCAGAATTATCTGCTCTTAACATGTGAGTGAATTATCAAACGCACTACATAAATACCATGCATATTAATATGAAGCAGTATAAAAAGGTAAAACTAGTACTTTTATGTATATATGTTGTTTAGTTATCTTCATATTATAGTACAATGTGCTTTTAAATACTATTTATTGATTTAAATCTACTTTCAAAACCAACTCCAATATTTTTTTCATTTATTTAAATTTAAACATTTCATTATAACAAAGTAATGTGTTATCGAGTCATGAATTAACTGAAGTTAAAACAAACTACCACTATGCCACATGGATCAGCATTAGTCGCTATGCAAAAACAATTGATTGGAGCAGAATATTAATAAAATCTAAAAAAATGTAAATAGATGTTCTCTCTGCCCTATGATAAATATATGATATATAATAAATAGAATTTACAAAGCGCCGTTTAATGATACAAGATCACTCAAAGGGCGCTGTAGTTTATTTGTTGGCTCTACGAAACAAGGCAGTCTTAAGAAGTCTTTCGGCATGTCCAACGGACCATCGTCTTTTTATCGCTTTTCATCGTCTTTTAACGCTCGCAAAAATTAGTATGACATGCTGCAAATAAACAAAACGTGATTAGTATCCTCATTTTATATTATTATACTCAAAGAAAAACGTCATGTTTCATTGTTTGAAACGTCAAATTCATGAAATATTAAGCCTCCAAAGACCTAAGTCGAAATATTAACAACGAATGTGTAAACAAGTCAAATACTAAAATAAATAATAAATTTGGTCAATAATATGTATGAATATTGTACAAGATAAATAATACACACCTTGTAAATGATTATGGATGAATTAATTACTGTAATTAGTCAATTTTACAATATCAAACTCGCGTGCATAGAAAATATAGAAGAAAATTCGTCGCGTGATTTGACAGGAGATAACTCTTATTCTACAAATAAATAAATAATTTTAACTCTGAGTATTTTATTGGGGTTAAGACAACGAAAGAAAATTCGCTTACAAAATACCAAAAATATACATACATTGGTGTTAACGAGCTAAATCCACAGATAAAATAGTACTTAACTCCTTTCTTCTCCTCTGGTGTTTATACAAAATCAGCCTGCTGTTGTCATAGAAAAGTGTACTACCTATTATAATCAACAGTCAATTTTTGTGCGCATGCGTATTTCCACTACTAAAACCTACTCCGGCCAAAGGCTAGTCTTCTTAACGTCAAACGTGGAAGTTTTTCAAGATGGCGCTGCATCAATGTGGAGCGTTTTCCGTTATTTTGGTTTTAAATATTGAACGCTAAATGCTCAAATATTTGAGGAAACAATAATTATTTGCCATACCTATTCAACGAATTCAGAGTAAGTTATTGTTTATATTTATATATCTTTATGCATAAAAATCATAACGATTGGCATCTGCCGGGTTTTGTAAGTTGGTACCTAACTACCGAAATCGAAGGTTATAAAATATTATTGTTATAAAATATGCTAATTATTTACAAGTGGTATAAGTCTTCAATTTTGCTGATATTGCACTGCTTAGTTAATATGAATTTGACTGTGTATTTACTTATAAACCTACCTACGGTATCCGCGTGATTATTTCGTGGGTTCAGGTACTTATCGAAATACTGAAATTATTTGTGTAGGTTGATTCGCGTATTGCACGGGATCTGCATTGGCGAGTCGGTTTCAAACAATTTATTCATTTATGTACCCTTTCAGCGTTATTATAATTTGAAATTATGTTTGTCTATAATTGGCTCATTTTAATTGTAATCTCTATTGTAATATGTATGTACAAAGCTGTTGACAATAAATAAAATAAAAAAAAAAAATTGTCTATGGAAAGATATAATATACAGATTACGGGAAGAATATTAATTTTCCAGGGAAACGCCTAGAAAAATAAAAAAAAAATACATTACGAAAAATGTATGAAGAAATTCACATGAATGTTCGACTTCACGACACCTATCGCAGGGTTTGCTAGTAACGATTTTCTCACGTATACGCCATTTTAAAAGAGTAATTTTTAAAATATTATTTATAAAATCAATGGATGTGTGTGCAGGTATCGACAAATAACTTAATAAATCACGTGGACTGTGCAGAGCGCTAATTTGGGTTTCTTTTATCGTTGGTCTATTTGCAAACTGCCCTCTTCGGCGACAAAAATACTCAAGTTATTTGTCGAAAACGCATATTTTTTACCAGTTGCCTTAGTGTCGCATGGAATATAACAAATGCTGTTATTTATACATTAGGTACACTTATGTATTGCTTATAATTGTTTTAGAGTATGGACAAGATCAAAGAAGTGAAGAAAGAAAGATTATATCATACAAGTGACGAAGAAACTTCTCCGGAAGAAGCAAAAACAGATTATACATATGAAGCATTTCCTGATTTTCCGGTGGATGAATTTGTACCAGATTTAAAAAAAGAAATTAAGGAACATTTTGTCAATGTTCAAGAAACGTCCTCTCAAAGTATTGATATTGGATATGAAAAGAATGTCTATAAGAAAAGAAAAACTCTAATATCCACTCATCCAGTTGAAAAGCCATTTGAATGCAATGTCTGTGGAAAAACATTCGCACAAACGGGTAACTTAAAAACTCATTTATTTACTCATTCAGGAGAAAAGCCATTTGAATGCAATGTCTGTGGAAAAACATCAATAAGTAGGAGTCACTTAAAAATTCATCAATTAACTCATTCAGGAGAAAAGCCATTTGAATGCAATGTCTGTGGAAAAACATTCTCACAAAGGAGTCTATTAAAAAGACATCAGTTCATTCATTCAGGAGAAAAGCCATTTGAATGCAATGTCTGTGGAAAAACATTCTCACGAAGGAGTTGCTTAAAAAGCCATCAGTTCATTCATTCAGGAGAAAAGCCATTTGAATGCAATGTCTGTGGAAAAACCTTTATAAGTAGAAGTCAATTAAAAATTCATCGACAAACTCATTCAGGAGAAAAGCCATTTGAATGCAATGTCTGTGGAAAAACATTCGCACAAACGGGTAACTTAAAAACTCATTTATTTACTCATTCAGGAGAAAAGCCATTTGAATGCAATGTCTGTGGAAAAACATCAATAAGTAGGAGTCACTTAAAAAGTCATCAATTAACTCATTCAGGAGAAAAGCCATTTGAATGCAATGTCTGTGGAAAAACATCAATAAGTAGGAGTCACTTAAAAAGTCATCAATTAACTCATTCAGGAGAAAAGCCATTTGAATGCAATGTCTGTGGAAAAACATCAATAAGTAGGAGTCACTTAAAAAGTCATCAATTAACTCATTCAGGAGAAAAGCCATTTGAATGCAATGTCTGTGGAAAAACATTCGCACAAACGGGTTACTTAAAAACTCATTTATTAACTCATTCAGGAAAAAAGCCATTTGAATGCAATGTCTGTGGAAAAACATCAATAACTAGAAGTCACTTAAAAAGTCATCAATTAACTCATTCAGGAGAAAAGCCATTTGAATGCAATGTCTGTGGAAAAACATTCTCACAAAGGAGTAGCTTAAAAATTCATCAATTAACTCATTCAGGAGAAAAGCCATTTGAATGCAATGTCTGTGGAAAAACATTCTCACAAAGGAGTTACTTAAAAAGACATCAGTTCATTCATTCAGGAGAAAAGCCATTTGAATGCAATGTCTGTGGAAAAACATTCGCATATAAGAGTAACTTAAAAATTCATCGATTCACTCATTCAGGTGAAAAGCCATTGGAAAAACATTGATAAGGAGGAGTCACTTTAAAACTCATAAATCCAATCATTCAGGTGAAAAGCCATTTGAATGCAGTCTGTGGAAAGCATGCTTAAGTATGAGTTATGTGACGGCAAAGAGCCCTTAAGGGCTTTGCCCCCGAAGGTACCTCACCTCACCACCGACCAGACAGTGGTTCGCATGAGACAGATCCCAGGACGACAAAATCGTCTTTCTTAGCTCTGCCAAATCATGACCAAGGAAAAAAATATATATAAAAAAAGTTCAAACAAATACTATTGAAACTAAAATTTATCATTCCCGTCGAATCAAAGTTGGGGTGGAGAGAGAAATATGAAAAACAGATTTTGAAAATGAACAAATTGTATTGTATATTATTATATTGTTTACAAATAAGGCATTTTACAACTTTTCTGAATAAATAAACTTCAATGGTTATAAACATTACAAGAATGGTATTGTATTTAGGTTATTACATAAACAGATCAGATCATTAGTTTTTCTTAATTTTTGTATAGTAAAGATTGGCCAATTTACAAGGTTATTATAATTTAAATAAATAAATAAATAAAACATTTATTGAGACAAAAAAGGAGTTTGCATACAAAAACACAGACATATAAAAATTAATATACAGAAAAACAACCTTTCTGACTCAAAAGGACCATGCTCAGCTATGTTGCTGGAAGGCAAGCCCCCCAGCAGCTGATTTTCAGCATGATCCTAGTGCTTATGTAGGTATAATATTTTATTATCTATACAAGGTCTACTTTGTTTATATGCAAAATAAATACAAAAAAATGCTCCTAAAATACACATATATAAATATACATAAATGTACATGCACGCACATACATATATACACACATTTATTTATACACACCAACACACATAAATACACATTAATTCATACATACTTCACACTATGATTGCGAGGCCAGAAGCATTGCTCGACAATTCTCTTTGAAATAATAGAATTTTTCCCCTTCTTTTAGCGGTGGAGGCAAGTCATTCCAACATTTTGTTGCAGCGTTTTTGAAACTGCCTTCAAACGCTGCCCCTCTATGCCTAGGAATAAGCAATAAGAAGCCCCTGGCCCTCGTACCATAGTTGTGAACACTTTCAGACCATTCCAATCTTTCAAACAAGTATTTGGGTTTTTTATTTTGGACCACTTTATACATCTGACAAGAAAGGTGTAGTTTCCGTTGGTTTGCCATGTTCAACATTCCATTTTCAACCAAATATGGTGAGACATGTGCCCTGCGAGGAATTGAGAAGCAAAATCTGGCGCAAGCGTTTTGGACTCTTTGGACTATCCGTTGATGTTTGGTCAACAAACATGGTCCATACACTGTATCACAGTAATCAAAAATTGGCAAAACAATGGATTCAATCAACAACTTTCTCAGATTCACATCAAGGTATTTGCGAATTCTATATAAAAATTTTAATCTGAAATAGCAATGTTTGGCCTTCGAACGAATATGATCTTCAAAACGAAGGTTTGCATCAAAAATTAGACCGAGGTTCTTGACATTCATTTGTCTTTCCAATACAGTGCCATTGATAGGAAGTTTGAAGGATCTTTCATTAAAATTATTAACCCTCTGCTTAGTGCCAAATATCGAGTACTGTGACTTTGCAGCGTTTAATACTAAAGAATGATTTTTTGACCATTTGTATATGTTTTCTAAGTCATAATTTACTTTTTGGGCAGCGTCAGCAGCATCATTTGGAGGAAATGAAATATATAACTGCGTGTCATCGGCATATAAATGAAAATTACAGAATTTGATTGAAGTGGATATGTCCGCGGTGTAGATAATGAATAACAGAGGTCCTAAAATGGATCCTTGCGGAACACCACGATATACATTTTTTGTGTCAGATTCTATTTTAGAGCCGTCCATTTGGGTACAGTTAGTTCTCTGTGAACGATTAGCAAGGTAGTCACTAAACCATTTGCAAGCTTTAGCTTTCAACCCGTAATATTTTAGCTTCGAAACAAGTAAATTTATATTCAAGCAATCAAACGCACGAGAAAAATCCAAGAGGACCATGGCTGTACATTGACCTTTGTCGGATTGAGTGAGTATGTCATCGGTTACTAATTGTAATGCTGTAGATGTACTGTGTAAGGGGCGGAAACCTGACTGAAGGGCAGGGATTATATTAAACATGTTTGCATACTCGACCACCTGTTGATGAACAACTTTTTCAAGAATTTTTGAAAAAGCAGGGAGAATACTGATGGGTCGCAAGTCTTTAAGACTGGAAACATTACAGGTCTTAGGAATGGGGCAAACCAAAGACATTTTCCAGGCGGTGGGAAATACAGAGTCTGAGAGTGATCTATTGACAATTTTAGTAATTACGTCTAGACTGTGTGGCAGAGTAAGTTTGAGCATACGAATTGATATATTGTCACTGCCAGTAGCCATAGACTGTATATTTTGAATAATCCTTAGTATTTCCAGATATGAAACATGATGAAAACTGAAATTAATGCTATCAGAAAATTTGTTATTACTGTAAAACTCAATCAATTCGCCTGCATCAAATTCCTCGCTGGGTAATTTCAAAAAGTGATCATTAATTTTATTTGCATCACAGAGGTATTGTGGGATAGAATTATTGTCGTTATTTAATTCAATAGATCTTTTGAGGTTCTCCCACAATAACCTAGAGTTCTGCAAATTACTATTAACGTTAGTAGAGAAATATTCCCTTTTTTCACGTTTAATTGAAGTATTTGTAATATTTCTAATCACTTTATATGAGTTGATGTCTTCAATTTGTTTGGTTCTCTTAGCCTTACTCGCAGCTCGATCGCGTTTTTTAATCATTTGTTTAAGATTTTCAGTGAACCACGGCTTATACTTAGTTTTCACAAAACGTTTACGCTCAGGCGCATGTTTGTCAAACACTTCCAAAATGCTTGAATTAAACATGTCAACCATAGCGTCCACATTTGGTTGGTGTTCGATATTAGCCCCCATAGATTTCTTGTAAGCACGTCGTCACATTCTGTTTCAGTTGAAAGTTAGCCTGATGAGGGAACGGTTAGTTCCGAAACCGGTCGCATCGTTTCAACCAAAAAACGTGGTTAATACAAAGTTATATCTTTAAATTTAATTTGTTAAATATGAACCACAAAGTTAACATTCAAACATTTGAAAATACATAATTTAGCCTATACATGTAGATACATAATATACACCCAATATCTGCTTATAGAGAATCACACAAAAAATTGTGTGAATTATTATTATATCAACCTGGGGGTTGTACAAATTTCAAAAAGTATCACATTAAAACACAATGGCGATCACAGAGTCAGTTCTCGATGAACTAGAAAGCCTAATAACGACAACGGAACTTGTAACTCCTATAGAATGTACATGGCGATTACGTAGCGAAAAAAACACTTAAAATTTTAAACGTAAATATCAGAAGCATTCAAAAAAATTTTGATCAGCTGGTACTTTTTTTAAGTGGAGCTTATTTAGATCCAGATGTACTCATACTTACCGAATGTTGGTTGGTAGATAATAATGTTGTTCCTAGTCTTAAAGGGTACCGCACATTTCAAACAACACAGCACGTTAATAGATCCGATGGTGTTGTGGTCTATGCTAAAGAGTCTTTAAACCCAATATGTACAACTGTAATCCTAAATGATGCGAATGCCCTCAATATTACATGTGATAATAAACTGACGATTCTTGCAGTTTATCGTTCACCATCTTATAAAAATATTACGCAATTTTTAGTATCACTAAATCAAATACTAACTCACTTACCGAAATGTAAATATGATGTAATTGCAGGAGATTTTAATATAAACATACTAGAGAGAAACAGTCATGTTGAGGAATATACTTGTCTCCTTTATGAGCATGGCTTCATCTCAACTATAAATAAGCCAACTAGAGAAACAACCACAACATCAACATGCATTGATCATTGATCATATATTTGTAAGAACGAAAGCCCAAATCAAAGCAGCAATAATACAAAGCTCTTTCACAGATCATTATGCGACTATAGTACAGATTGATGATAAAATCATATGTCAAACTTCAAAAAATAAATCAATTAAAACTACAAATTATGATATATTATTAGAATTTCTAAAACAAGAAAATTGGGCAAATACACTAAATAAAACTGACCCTGAACTAGCATTACAGTGTTTTGTATCAACGTTACAAGATCATATCAACGCAAGTACCACGTTGAAATTAATAACACATTCCAAAACAAAAAAATTAAACCATGGATATTGAATGCTCTTGTACAAAGTATTCACAAGAGAGACAGGCTACATAAACAGGTATTGAAATTTCCCCTTAATATAAGCCTTTTAAATTACTATAAGAAATATCGGAATACGTGTCACAAGGAAATAAAACTGGCCAAGGCACTCTACTATAAAAACTAAATGGAACAAGACAATTATAATAGCAAAACCGTCTGGAAGATAATGAAAGAAAACCTAAACCATAATCAGAAGGAAACATGCATTAAGAAGTTGTAAATTGGTAATGACATAATTCAGGATCAAAATTCAATAGCAAACAACCTCAATAAATATTTCGCAGATGTCGGAAAAAAAT
Source organism: Molanna angustata (assembly GCA_963576475.1). Lineage (NCBI taxonomy): Eukaryota > Metazoa > Arthropoda > Insecta > Trichoptera > Molannidae > Molanna > Molanna angustata. Next base: position 27,525,772 of record OY754983.1, read on the forward strand.
TAACAGAAACTGTCTTAAACAATATAAATAAAACAGAATCTGAATTAGTTACCCAACAAGAAACATCTTCTCCCAGTAACAACTCATTTAATATTAGATCAGTGACTAAGAATGATATTTTAAGTATCCTAAAATCACTTCGAACAGAATGTGCGCAAGGACCCGATGGTATATCTACAAAAATACTTAAAATTGCAAGATAACATACTTACTCCACTAACGCACGTTATAAACCTAATTATTGCTGTGGGCACATTTCCTGATCATCTAAAAAAGGCGTTTATTGTTCCAATATTTAAGGATGGTAATCCTATAGATCCACGAAATTATCGACCTATAGCACTTTTTAATACATTCCAGGGTCCAGAAAAAATCCAAAGTTTGCGCATATGCAATAATAAAAATATTCGATTACTTACACATTGGTACAAGTAGGTAAAAAAGACAAAAAATGACCTTATAAGTCTGGCGCAATTCAGGGGTGACTTCTATGCGAAAAATGCATTGTCACCTCAGAATAAGAATTGTAGCTTTCATTATTTACAAAAAACCAATTCTCTCAATAGAGGGCGTTACAACAAAAATAAATAAAAAAATAATAAGATTGTTGTTCATAATTTCACACATAGATGGCTGTAGTAAAAATTCCTTATTTTCAAGCGAAAAGAATTTCAGAATTACAATATATAGAACTTTCAAAATTGAATTGATAGGGATCTCATTAAAAAAGGCATAATTGGTGAACGTTGCGCAAGCGCATAAAGCGATCACATAAATCAGCCGATGACAGGTCGTAAGCCCTTTAGGTGCCTTGATTTCCCGGTTCTCCTACAGTAAAATATTCCAACTTCGTCTCTATTGAGATAATTAAAAATCTGTTAAAAAATACAACTAATACATTTCTTAAATCACAACAAATTACTTACTGCGCAACAATTTGCATTTCGGCCTGGTTTGGGAGTCAACGATGCTATTTTAAACGTTACAGAATTTATAACAAAGTCACTGGATGCAAAAAATAAATGTATTGGTATTTATCTAGACCTTGCCAAAGCATTCGATTCTGTCTCACATAAAGTATTAATTCAAAAAATTAGGAAAATAACCAGTAATGAGTTGACTATAAAATGGTTCCAGTCATATTTAAGAAACAGAATGCAGGCGGTCAGATTGGGTGGCGTAATTAGTTCATTCTCTCCAATTGAATATGGGGTACCTCAAGGTAGTGTATTGGGACCAACGCTGTTTCTTCTTTTTATAAATGATATGAATAAATTGGATATTGGTGGTTCCATAATTTCTTTTGCTGATGATACGGTGTTATTGTTTAGTTCTCACAATTGGGCTCAAACGCATTCTATTGCTGAGCAGGGAATGATCATTGTAAAAAAAAATGGCTTGATAATAATTTACTGACATTAAATATCGGAAAAACCAAATATATGACATTAAGCATAGATAATCGACAACAACCTGAGGAGTCCTCTTTATCTATTACTATCCATAGTAACTGTGATTTGCCTCTAAACTGCTCCTGCCCCAAACTACTTAGAATTAGTAGTTATAAATATCTTGGCATAACAATTGACAGAAATCTTCGATGGACAACACATGTGGAGATAACTGCGAAAAATATTCGCCAACTGATATATGTTTTTAGAAATATAAGAGAAATTTTCGACCTAAATACGTTAAAAGTGTTATATTATGCTCTTGGACAAACGTCAGTCTCTTATGGGATTATAGGTTGGGGCGGTTTAGCTAAGACAAACCTATTTCCCATCTCAACCGCGCAAAAATCACTACTCCGGGTCATTTGTCGAAAAACTTTCAGATATCCATCAAATCAGCTTTTTTCGGAATTCAAGGTCCTTGATGTTAGACAACTCTATATTAGAACAATAGTCATCCAACTATATAAAAACCCAGCAATATATAAACCACAATACACTCTTACTTTTAATACAAGAAATAGACATTTGCTGCAACCAACTCATACACAGACTACTTTTGCCCAGAGACACTACACATTTTTAGCACCCAGAATATATAATATGGTTATGTCTGATATCTTGGACTTGGTACAGCCGAGTGGACATAATTTTGGAAAGCTGGTTACTGATTGGTTGATTCGGAGAGGGAGAGAAGAGTCAGAGAGAGACTTGACGTTTGTCCTAAGATAATTTTAATAAAATTTACGATCAAAATCTATTCATACACCCTTTTACGCATATCCACACACGCAAACACACCCTCACCTTAACAAAAACACAGACACCTAATGAATTTTTTCATGTACCTACTATTGTATTTTATATGTACTTTTTTATATTTTTTATGACTTAAAATATGTACTTTTGTACTTTATTATTTGTATTTTTTAGATGTTAAGAATTCACGTAGCTGAAATTTATGCTTACTTATTGCCTAGTATTACCTCAGAACAGGCTTTGCCTAGTGAGGTAATAAATTCCATTTATATATTTCATGATATGTTATATTTTATTTTATTTTATATTGTATTATGGAAATTAATAAATAAAAAAAAAAATTATACTCGCTACAACCCTCTCGAAACAGTGATTGTATGGTGTGGAATTTGGTTGCGGGTTGGAATATCCCTGGAGCTACTGATGTTCCCTGGACAGTACATGCATATTTATGTGAAACAACCGAATCTAAGTATGTTCGTAGAAAGAACAAAAAGTACTTCAAAATAAATAACTAGATACTTACTTGGTTTTACTGTTTTTTTTGGCATAACACTTTGCCTAGACTCTATTAATTGTGCAACGGGTTCTATTCAAGGCGGGGATACTGGCGGAGGCTCGACAACAAGCAAGGACCGAGGTTCTGGCATAGACAGGACTATTGGAGTATCCACAGGTAAGGGTACTAATGAGACGTCTTGTTGCACTGTGTGCCCCACCTGAGAAGTTGACATTTTATTTTTATTCTTTTTGAAATAGTATTCCATAGAAGTAAGATTTTGACCGGTTTTTATGACAAAAAAAAATTAAATTAGATTCTTTTTGAAGAATGAATATGACCATGTAATAAGAACATGTTAATCCTCATATATTCTCCAAACTAATCAAATGCTTCTGTTGTGTGTAAATGGAGTCGGTCGAGGCAGGATTCAAACCAGTGCTATATGATTACTAATCCATCGCACTAACTGCTCTGCCACTGATCCATCTAATTTTTTCATGTATAATGGTGTGTATTAACATAGTAAGCAAATTAAAACGTTGCTCTGTAAAAGAAAAGTAATAAATAACATAAATAAAATGATAAGCAAGCCACAGTAGATAAAATTATATACCTAGTTCACGATATATAAAAAATAAAGTTTTGAAATAACTTGATTTTGAGAAACACTTAACAAGAATATGTGGCGTATTTTTTAGTGAAAAAAATGTTATACTGACAAATTGATCGAAATATAATTGAATAAAACTTATGATTACTTACAAAACATTCAATAAATACAAAAAAACACTTACTTTTAATCTTATTAAAACTTGCGATCGTGTTTAAAAAGTAAACAAATATGACATTTATTCAAATCATGGGGAAAATATTGTGTATTGCCATAAATGATAATTCAAAAATGTACCGCAAGCCAGCCCAACGGCGACAAATACTAAGAAGTGCATTTACGAACTCGACAGCGCTTAGTGACTACGAATAAATTGTCGTCACGGGCGTAACGTAGGCGAGAAGAGCGGCGATACGTTGTCGGATCTCGACTTTTTTACAGACTTGGCCTGCTGGATCTATGAGACGATTAATATCCTAAGTCTCCAGAATGTGGCAACTTGTTATTGGGTGCGTGTTAAATAAATATTTGACATAGTCATTGTTAGTTGCCCTAGAAGCATTATTAAATAAATAAATATTGTTTAGTATGTTATAGCCGAAAAACAGTGTTGTCGAAAAACAATAATTTTAAATTTTTTCCGCGGCAACATTTTGACGGAAGACTACTAGCGCCCCTGACGGCGTGAGAGAACGACAAGGAAGCTTATAGCCAACGCGTCAGTGACGCGCTCTCTTGGCATTCGACGCTGGTGAAGGACGGTCGGTTTGGTGTGACGCCGTCATCGGTCGACACGTGCTCCCGATGGCGGCCATATTTTCGACGGCGCAGGAGGTCTGCTTGACAGGACCCGTCACGCGCATGGACGCTGATGGTGCCCCAGAACCAAGATGAGGGCATCAACAGCACAGGAGGTTGGAGGCAGAGCGCAGTGTGGGGCCACCGCGTAGGGAATGCGGCGGCTCGCAGATTGGACCACGAGGGGCAATCCGTGTCGTCTGGAGCGTCGGTTCGCCTCCGGTGAGGCCCCAGCTGGTACGCCACCTCTGTCGAGATGCGCCGTCATAGCGTGCCGTGGGGCACAGAGCCTGCCATGGGTGACGGTCTGGAGGAGGAGATCAGGAGGAGAAGAAGAAACCACGCCGATTACGACAAGGACCTGCCAGCCTGACGCAGAGGCTGGGCCCCGCCGGAACTTCAGCCACCACGTGGAAGACAGTGACATGCCTGGAGAAAGGATGTCGCTGTACCCTGGGGCTGCACCTTCTGGTCGGCGTCTCTTCGTGCTCGGTGGTGTTTGAGAGTTGGATTGTTATCGTTTTGTTTTGTTATTTGTACTCTGTTGTTGTTGTGTTTGTTTTTTTTTATTATTTAACTGCCATGGACCAACTAAACTGATATTTTGAATAAATGCGCCGTACTACTACAATTTCATAGTGTCACCATCATTTGTCTCCTTTTCTTCCCCACACCTTGGCTTGATGTTTCCTCGTGGTAGACGAGAGGTCTCATCAAGTACCTATTTTGTTTTTATATTTTTTCACATTGGGTTTAGTATATTTTCGCCACAAATGCGATATTTTCGGCAGTTTGTATAACAGTCACACTGCTTCTTAACGACTAGCCTTTGGCCGGAGTAGGTTTTAGGCATGGAGATATAGGTATACTGGAGTGCTAAATGTTGTTCAAATGTTGTGCCGAAGTAGTAGAAAGAGACAGATAGTACAAGTGGCATTCCTATCTCTTTCTAGAACTCTCACTTCATACAATATATGAGTAATTTTGAAGAATAGAATGAGATTATCCGATAATTAATGATGTAATTCAACCAAATGAAAAATATACATAATCGAGTGTACATATATAGTAAAAGTAATATATAGATTATCATATATTAGTACGAATTACTTATTAGAAACATCTCATAACTCAGAATATTAGAACATTTATGTGAAACCATAACTTTTTAAAACAAATATTACGACTATTTACAAATCCTGTACTTTTTTATAAGAGACATTTGAGATCATTGAGATCATTTCTGTCTTTATTAAGGAATCAACTTGATTTTTCCTTCCCACACTGAGAATATTTTTTTATTTACTATTTATTAATTAGGTTAATTAGGAGTCAAATGATATTTATACTGACAAACTTTTTAACATCTCAATAGAGACGAAGTTGGGATATTATAGAAGAACCAGGAACTCAAGGCACCTACAGAGCATACAACCTGTCATCAGTTGGTTTACGTGATCACTTTATGTGTTTGCGCAACGTTCACGTAAACCAGCCGATTTTTGTTAATTTATTTAATAAATATGAATAACAATTCAAATATGTCAAATACCAATAACACACAAAAGTACACAATAAAAATATATGTAGACAGAAATAAGAATAAATACAATTAGATATTTAGAAAAAATATATAATATGCAAATTTCAGCATAAAATTGATTATGAAAAATAAAAGCATAGTTATAAAACACAAAATTATTCACAGTAAAAATAGAAAAGTTAAAAAAGTATACTATTAATGATAAGTTATAACAAATAATAGCACAAGTTATAAATCTAAAATAACAATGGACAGTAAAATTGAAACGTAAAAAAGATCACATTATTAAATATAATAAATAACAGTAGGACACGTAATACATAAATACAATAAATAATTATAAGTAAAAATTATAAACGTAAAACAGAGCATATTAATAATTTTGACAAATAAACACGGGTTATTCATGTAATAATTCTCAGAAAAAATAGAAATGTAAAATAATAGCACAAAACTTATAAATACAAGAAATAATTACAGTTAAAGAGCATATTGTGTAATTAATTATAAATGTAGAGGGAATCTGGAAGCAATAATGACAGATTTACTAATAAAAATCCTACACTGGAAGCTGTTTCACACGATAAGATGAAATCAAAATGATATATTGGTTTAATCATTTTAATGTTAGGTAACAGTGTTACTAAATTAAAATAAATTTTAAATTATTTTAGGTAATTTAACAAATATCGAAATGTAGATCATATTTTAATACAAATAGTTGAGGTATTTTTAATATTGAAGGAGCAATTTTTGAGGACGCAATTGAAGTATAAATGTAAAGTTTCTTACCCGTGAAAACTAATTCCGCTGTTGGGATACCAAATGTTTTGACATCCAAAAGAACTGCAGTATTTAACCATCGTCTTTATTTCTTTTAATTTAAAGAAAGAAAAACAAATAATATCAAAAACAGACTTAAAACAACACGTTGAACTCAGGAAAACACACCAACTGACAGCCAAACTCTATATGAATTGACGCTTAGAAAGAGACGCGAGTCCCACTTGCAGCGGCTATATTCGCACACCAGATCGGCACAAAATTATGTGTTTTGTTGTATGGACAATAGCACTCCAGTATACCTATATCTCATTGGTTTTAGGAGTAGAAATACGCACTCTTCTATGCTTTTCTATGACAATGTAATAATGTTCACAAAGATAATATTCGCTTCACCACACTTCTCAGTAACTCTTCACACTAACTGTCACATTTACACTAATCCACCGACAAAACAACGCTTCGTTTCTATGGTTGCTAGCATCAGTATTGCCAGACCACACGCCCCCTTGATGTCTTCATCACCAATCATACTGCCCTAACCATGCCGGTGGTCTACGAGTTCGGGCAGGCTGTGGCGTTCTCTCTCCTGCTAACACTTGCGTATCAGTTTCTTCCATTTGTCCCTGCTCTTCTTCATCGGATTTAAGAGATATTCCTTGAAAACCAACTTCTTGGTTGCTTGGTCTATTTGTTTGACCGTCGTCCTCTTCAGTGTACCTCGATGGTAATTCTCGTAAGTCCAAGACATGCCTCGGAGTGCCGTCCACAACGATATTATCAGGGGAGATAACACCTGTCACCCGGCCTACACTCCAACGGGAGGTACATTTAGCATTCGGTGGTTTGACGAGGACACTTTCGCCAACTTGAAACCTCGAATTTCTTTCTATCTCCAGCTGTGGCTCCACGGCAGGATGTCTCCAGGAATACTTATGGAGTCTACTGGATGGGGCCGAATCTTTTTCTGTTTTAGCAGCCAAATTATACCAAAACACAGCATCCAAGGGCGAGTTCCCACATCTGTCGGCTGTCTGTTTGATGGTCCTATGGTGTCTTTCAATGATTCCATTGCCCGCTGGTCGATAAGCTGCTCGAAACCTTCGATGCACATTCCATCTCTCGCACAATGTGCCAACCTGCCTTGATCTGAACGCCGTACTATTGTCCATAAGGATCTCGTTCGGCGGACCTCGTTCCCGGAAAATCTGCTCTAAGTTGCGAGTGACTTCAGCTCCACTTTCAGATATCGATTCACGCCATATAGCAAAACGGCTCGGTCCACAGTCAATTAGGGTAAAATAACATTTTGCACCGTGGTAAGTGAAGTCCAGGGCTAGTCGGACCCAATCATTGTCCACACTCAAGGAACCTCCTTCATGGGTCACAGGGGCAGGGTCGATTGACCGACATTGCAGGCATTCCTGCACGCACCTTCGAATGTCCTCCTTTTCCACACTTGGATCTACTAATCTCGCCAAGTACAGACTTCTTTCTACACCGAAATGATGCATCTCATGCAGCTCTACCAAGTTGGCGCTACATGCGACCTCTAGAGAACTGTCCTTCACCAACCAATTCTTCTTCACTCTGGTGAGCACATCAGCCTTGTTTTTGCACGACTCGACGTAAGTGACTTTAACAGTCAAGTCATATTCATCTGCCAGCTCTTTGAACAGACCTAACCGCCTCTTAACAAGCATCTCTGCCATGCCTGATACCCTTACTCGACAACTTCCTTCATATGTCGAGCGCACCCAACTCACAACAGTGGCTGAATCAGACATTATGTCTAAAGTTTTCAACCCCCATTTCAGAGCCAAGTTCACTCCTTTTAAAACAGCGTCTAGCTCTGCAACATTAATGTGCCCATTGTCAGAAGATTTTCGAAGCCAAGCCGCATCTTCTACTATTACTTCTCCAATCTCCAGAACAACGCCCAATGCTAGGACACTCGCATCACACCAAACCCTTCCAGTTTTTTCTTCGGAAGGAACTAACCATCGGCCTCGAACTGGGTCTTCCAACTTAACTCTCTCTAGGAGTTCCTTGACCATAGACTCCACCTTGTTCCCAACATAGTCTTCCCAAGATCGGCCTTGGCTCACTCTTTTCACATAACTGCATGCTACTCTCAACCAATTGCACACAGGGTAATGTCCTATCAGTCTTCCACAAATGGCAAATAGTTGCCTCCGCGTTATCCTCGATCCCTCACTTATTTCTGGAATGTTATTCCCACGACAAAATACCAATCTGCCGCAATCATCTCTATTCAATACCAGACCTAGCACACGGCCACCTTCAAGTCTTTCTGGTGGTTTTGTCTCGAGACCATATTTCTTCAGGTGATTGAGAACTTCTTCAACAGAAATCACATTTTCATCGACCAATATGTCGTCCATGTAAGCACTGGTGCCTTGCTGTACCTTAGGATCCTGAGACAAGACGTAGCTGAGAATTCGGGTCATTATCTTTGGTGCACAGTTAAGCCCAAAACCCAACCTTGTTAGGCAATACATTTTCCCCTTATACTTCACTCTTTGGTAATGCCAGAGACTTTCGTCTACGTGGATCTGAAGATAGGCAGACTTGAGATCTATTAGCTTCGCCGGTTCTGGAACTCTTCTCCATCGCCTGATAGTTTCGTCACACACAGCCGCGTCTGACCCCGGATGGCATTGCACATACTCGTTCAGCTCACGAAAGTCTAAGACAGGGCGGACTTTGTTCTTATTCGACTGCTCAACTGCCATGAGAGGAAGGACACCTTGTCCTGCAGGAGTCGTTAGCTTTAGCCATCCCTTATCAATCCATTTCTCGACTTCACTGTCAAACTGCGCCTTCATGCTTGGCTCATCTACACTACTGTATGCCTCGATGACATTTTTTAGTATTGGCGGTTGATCTTTCCACGACCATTCTACACTCCAAAAATCTCCCTTGAAGTAGGCAGAAAAATCGCAGTCGCTAATTGTGGCTTCCGTTCTTGATGCAGCGGCCACGGAGTGACAATGACTTTTCGCATCACCTTCGACCTCCAACTGCTGACATACCTGCGCACCTTTCTTTCCCTTCTTCCCAAGGAATTCTACACGGTCTGAAGTTACAATGATCCCTCCCAGCATTCGTATGGCATCCATCCCCAGTATGACTTCCACACTACCAAAAAGTCTTTCTACCACAATACAATCTAATGACACCGTATGGTCCATCACAGACACAACTACTGACACTTCTCCTTTGCAGAGTATCTTGCTTCCATCTACCGTTACAACTGCGCACGTATTTCCAATACGAAAACCTTTACCCAATCCAGATGTAACGATGGATCGAGAACACCCTGTGTCGACGAGCGCTCGACCGCGACGCCCTTCCACCTCTACATCGATTATGGGAAGCGCCTTTACACCATATTGGGGGGAACTGCCGGCGCACCAGCTCTCCCGCTGCCGTTTCTCTGGTTATTTCCACAATTACTGGATACATGACCTTCCGCCCCGCATGTCCAACAGTTTATCTTCCTTGGGAGACGTTTGCAAAACTTTATCAAGTGAGGACCACCACATCGGAAGCAGCATTTTTGCCTCACTACGTCTCTGTCTTCTCGTGCGACAGCTGCCACTGGCTGGTCTACTAGCTCTGCCATCAGAGAGCGCGCGCGCTCTACCACTTGCGACAAGGGAAGAGATTCTACTTGAGACATCGCGCGCAACTCACGGGACACCGATGAAGGCAGCCCTACCACAAACGCTCTCTTCAAAAGCATGTCTGAGGTGACTCCCGCCAGGCGCGCCAATTTTCGGAGGTCTGTGAGAAACACATCTACTGGTTCATCGCACCACACTCGTCTCACAAAATTTTCGTATGCCTTAAATGGGTTTAAGGCAAATGTAGAGATGAGCACATCCTTGATGGCCTCCACGTCAGATTTTTGTTTATCGTCCATTTCATTATAGACTGCGAAAGCTGCGCCCTCCAGAAACAACGGGATAATTTGCGCCATGTTCTCTAAGCCCTTCAATTTGGCCACCAACTCCAATTTCACCAACCATTGGATTACGTCACCTTCACCGTCAAACGACCTCACGATGTCGCCGAGTTTGAGATTGTTTGCCATCGTTTCGCCGAAATAGCTTGTAATAATGTTCACAAAGATAATATTCGCTTAACCACACTTCTCAGTAACTCTTCACACTAACTGTTAGAGACGGGGAAAAATGAGTGATCCGTATTATTTGACCGGATCATTAAATTGAATCGGTGACTCACGGTTCACGTTGCCACAACGATCCGCTCATGAACCGGACATCACTCTCACACTTTCTATCTCATATAAAATATATCGTTAGAATGCGATACACATACCGACTCATGGCAATCATCGATTCACAACTAATTCATTATGGTTCATAAAATCTAATTCATTGCGGTTCTTAAATATGTTAAGCAATTTTGACTGCAACATACTTTGAAAAACAAATACGTAACGTCTATAATTGAATATACTATTTTGAAGGCGATCTTCGATTCACGACTAATTCATTATGGTTCATAACATATTTAAGCAATATTGACTTTTAAGTACATTGAAATGCAAACATTTTAACGCCTACATTTGCATATCATATTTTGAATCGGTTTTGTTTTCTCTGTCATACTACGTACATGTTATGTACGATAGATAAGGATAGCTATATTTGAATCATATTGAATCGAAGAGCGAATTGATGATCCGCATAAATTTCATGAATCGATTTTAAAAGACAGGATCTTACAAAAATATCGAACTTTGCACCACTACTAACTGTCACATTTACACTAATCCACCGACAAAACAACGCTTCGTTTCTATGGTTGCTAGCATCAGTATTGCCAGACCACAGACAAACAGCTAGATGTCAGAAAATCCAATTCGGCGCAATTTACACTTGTTTGGCATGGTTTTGCAGCAAAGTTTTTTCGCTTTTTTTCTCCATTCTGCCCTGTTTTAAGCGATTCATTCTGTTTATAAAATTAACACCTATTAATGAATTAATTAAAATTTAAAAGATTTTGGTAAAAGAGTATTTGGTAAAAGAGCATCTTTCTGTCAGCCAACACTATACTGACTCTATACTAATAATATCTTGTCCAAACGTATTTATCCAAGGCTCTCCTCGTTCCATGGGTAACAGACATTCCTTTTGTGGAACATTTCAATAATCTACATACACTGTACACCATCAAAATAATAATCAATAATTATGATTGTTGAAAAATTCAAGACATATTCATTTGGTGGGTACCAAATTTTCAACAAGGCTTGTAGACAACTAATACTTGGTTGAGTCTTTCGATGTAATGGTTTGCTTGTGTACATAATTATGGAAAAGTCCACCAACTTAACCGTTTCAGTGCTAATCTCGAGACGTTATCGTGATGAATCATACGCTACACCAGTGCGGATCTCGATAGGTAATCGTGATGGACAATGCTCCACTTTAACTCGCTGTAGAAATCTTATTTATCGACATATCCAAAAAATAATAATTACATCGTGTAACCGAATCATTTATCTAAGTAAATACGATTTTAAAAAAAATTAAAAAAAATTCGGTAGATGGCAGTAGAGTGTTTACTTTTTATCTATTTCATCTCGATACGTAATCGAGACCCGCACTGAGATACCGCTTTGTATGGATATTAATGTTGCTTATAACCCATATCCGAGTTCGTAGAGATTGTGCGCCGGTTTAGAAAAATAATTATGTTCGGTTTTTATTTAGTTTATAAAAGTAAAGTATTTTGTTGTAAATTTATATGTTTTTATTTGTGTCTTAAACGTTGATTCATATTTCAAAATAACTTTTAAGTTCATGAGTTTTTTAGAGTAACTTCGATTTTTTGTGTTACCGACTTTGAAAATTTTACTAGGTGATAGACAAAATACATTTAACATTTTTTGCTATTATGAATGAATTTTGCTTTTATAAATGTTCCGAAAAAGTAAGTACTCAGAGCCTGTTGAGTTATTTCAGTATTATATATAACAACCAATGATTTTATGACTATTTTCTACTATATAAGTTGATAAAGTCGCGGTGCAGCGGCCCATAGGTCATAGCGCTTACAGATAAACTTCATACAAACGTATAAGGTACTAAGCAATTGTTGAAAACTGTGTTTGTTTTCGAAGAAATACTTAAAAATTCATAAATTTTAAGCTGATTTTTATTCACTATATACATTCCTATATCTTTTTTTACCTATGTGATATTTTTTTGCTAATAAGTCATGGTTTTGTGAGCTGGAATGTTGAAAAAATCAGTTAAATAGTATGCAGAAAAACAAAATAAACAAAAAAATGTACTCAACATTTAAAACAGCTAAAAACGAATATTCTCGTCGAAGATTTCAAGTATCTCAGGTGAGTAGTTATTGAGATATGACGATTTTAATTTTGTCCGAAAATTACGCCGCACTGAGGTGTTACATTGTTTCGCATACGCTTAGCACGGAAAAGGTTAAATTATGTATATATTAATCACAGACCAAAAGAACACAAACCATAATCATAACCAAACACCGATCTGACAGCTGTCATGTAGTCAAAAATATTAATTTCCAAATTGGATTTTCTGACATCTAGCTGCATCTAGCTGTTTCTGCAGGCTGATTTTGTATAAACACCAGAGGAGAAGAAAGGAGTTAAGTACTATTTTATCTGTGGATTTAGCTCGTTAACACCAATGTATGTATATTTTTGGTATTTTGTAAGCGAATTTTCTTTCGTTGTCTTAACCCCAATAAAATACTCGGAGTTAAAATTATTTATTTATTTGTAGAATAAGAGTTATCTCCTGTCAAATCATGCGACGAATTTACTTCTATATTTTCTATGCACGCGAGTTTGATATTGTAAAATTGACTAATTACAGTAATTAATTCATCCATAATCATTTACAAGGTGTGTATTATTTATCTTGTACAATATTCATACATATTATTGACCAAATTTATTATTTATTTCAGTATTTGACTTGTTTATACATTCGTTGTTAATATTTCGACTTAGGTCTTTGGAGGCTTAATATTTCATGAATTTGACGTTTCAAACAATGAAACATGACGTTTTTCTTTGAGTATAATAATATAAAATGAGGATACTAATCACGTTTTGTTTATTTGCAGCATGTCATACTTATTTTTGCGAGCGTTAAAAGACGATGAAAAGCGATAAAAAGACGATGGTCCGTTGGACATGCCGAAAGACTTCTTAAGACTGCCTTGTTTCGTAGAGCCAACAAATAAACTACAGCGCCCTTGGAGTGATCTTGTATCATTAAACGGCGCTGTGTAAATTCTATTTATTATATATCATATTATATTTATCATAGGGCAGAGAGAACATCTATTTACATTTTTTTAGATTTTATTAATATTCTGCTCCAATCAATTGTTTTTGCATAGCGACTAATGCTGATCCATGTGGCATAGTGGTAGTTTGTTTTAACTTCAGTTAATTCATGACTCAATAACACATTACTTTGTTATAATGTATATAATGAAATGTTTAAATTTAAATAAATGAAAAAAATATTGGAGTTGGTTTTGAAAGTAGATTTAAATCAATAAATAGTATTTAAAAGCACATTGTACTATAATATGAAGATAACTAAACAACATATATACATAAAAGTACTAGTTTTACCTTTTTATACTGCTTCATATTAATATGCATGGTATTTATGTAGTGCGTTTGATAATTCACTCACATGTTAAGAGCAGATAATTCTGAAACTATATATTTTGTTGAAAAAAATAGGATATAAAGAAAACACAAGCATGAAAATTTTTGAACCATGATCATTATAGTGGTCAAAGTAAATTATTTTATTATCCTTGTTTATTATTTTTACAGATATGTAATTGAAATCTTGCAATCATCAGTGTGTCGCACATGTTTGGAAGCCATATTATGTAATTAAGTAAACTGCTGCAGGAATTCTTGAGCCAGACAGAGTTGAGCTGATACTGAAGATCATATACTATATATATAATATCTGCAATAAAGAAAAATCAATTTTACTACTATGTATGATATTTAATTATAAAAATAATAAAAGGAAGACTCAAAATTTCATGAAAAAATTATTATGCTCTTTTTTTGTCCATTCTAAACAAGAAATTATTTATAAAAAAACGTTAACCCATGATATTACCCAAACAAACATGTTTGCGTGTCAATTTTATTAGAATAATCCCTTGTATAACAAACAAATCGAATCGGTAATAGAAAATTGTTCAAAGTTGAGTCGTTTGACGTAACACCATTTCAATTAAAATTTTATTTAAAACATGTTATTTATAAAAAGCATCGAGTAAATAAGCTATGAAATACAAAACAATGAATGAAAATAGAGTATATACCTGGCTAAATATTAATAAAATAAACAAAAAACACACGATTAGCTGTCAAAATCTGATAAATGCGGGTAAATGTACGAGATTGCCATATGTAAATTAAACTGGACATAGAAATTTTATTTACATATGGCAAATTTGTACTAATGTTTGGGTCACGCCCCCTTCAGTTTTCTCACGGAGTTAACACCGGAAAACTCCATACAAAATACCAAATTCCGAGATTTCTCGGGAGTTAAGACAAGAGTTAAGACAACTCTTGGTGTTTCATACAAAATCACCCTGCTGCAGGGTGACTTAACTCCCGAGAAATCTCGGAATTTGGTATTTTGTATGGAGTTTTCCGGTGTTAACTCCGTGAGAAAACTGAAGGGGGCGTGACCCAAACATTAGTACAAATTTGCCGTATGTAAATAAAATTTCTATGTCCAGTTTAATTTACATATGGCAATCTCGTACATTTACCCACATTTATCAGATTTTGACAGCTAATCGTGTTTTTTGTTTATTTTATTAATATTTAGCAAGGTATATACTCTATTTTCATTCATTGTTTTGTATTTCATAGCTTAGTTACTCGATGCTTTTTATAAATAACATGTTTTAAATAAAATTTTAATTGAAATAGTGTTACGTCAAACGACTCAACTTTGAACAATTTTCTATTACCGATTCGATTTGTTTGTTATACAAGGATTATTCTAATAAAATTGACACGCAATGTTTGTTTGGGTAATATCATGGGTTAAGGTTTTTTTATAAATAATTTCTTGTTTAGAATGGACAAAAAAAGAGCATAATAATTTTTTCATGAAATTTTGAGTCTTCCTTTTATTATTTTTATAATTAAATATCATACATAGTAGTAAAATTGATTTTTCTTTATTGCAGATATTATATATATAGTAGGGGCAACCCGTGTACCTTTAGACACATGTACCATTAGACACTTGCTACTTTAAAAAAACTGGATGACTTAAATCTATGAATTTAATATATTCGTGAACCTTTTTGCAATATGGTAACCCTGCCAAATTTTTAAAGTGACAGTTGTTTAACTCGGGTTGTCAACATAAATTGAATATTTTTCACCAAAAAAGTAAGTATTTCTCATATTTTAACGATGTTTTAGAACAGTCTTTAACATATTATAATGAATTAATTACTTATTTACACAATGTATACTCTAATTTAAACTAAAACAAGTTATTTTGATGCGTTATAAACTCAAAATAAACATTATCATTGAAAACTTAAAAGTATTGTCATTTTGTACCTTTAGACAGTCTGAGGAGTGTACCTTTAGACATGTCTAAAGGTACATGATATCTTACATGAGAACATTTGTTTACACATTTGATCACTATTTTAATAATAATAGGTAATTATAAGTATGCGCAAGTGGCGAGTTTATTGCCGTATGGCAATTTCTTTCAACTAACCAATGTTTCCAGCCCAGAGAAGCAATATTTGCTTAATAAATAAATTTAAATACATTTCTTTTCTGTTGGGAATCGAACCCAGGACGCCCGCACAGAAACCAAACGGCTTACCAACTGTGCCACGGCGGTCGGCCGCGAAACACTTGAAAAAGCTGTGAATGAAGTATTGAATGGGAGTTCCATAAGAAAAGCTGCAGAATTTTTTCAAATAAATAGATAAACAATTTTTCACTATGTGAAAAAAATAAATGTAATCCTGTTAAAGCTATTAAGATAGAATGATACTAAAAATATGTCCACAATTTTGCCAGACATTTTTATTCCATTTCCTAAGGCAATTGAGAGAAAAGGCATACGAGAAAGGAAGAAGGGTAAAACCAAAATCCTCACTGATACACCAGAGAAGCAAGAAATTCTTGCAAACAAAAAACTAAAAGAAAACAACCGTCAGAAAAAAATCACCCTACCTAAACATAAATTAAAAACGAAAGTAAGCTCAGCTGGTCAAAGAATCAAACAACATGCCAGGAACAAGCCTATCATACCATAATCCCAATAAAGTTAAGATACTTCAAGATATAAGTATTGTGGTATGTAAAACATGTAAAAAATATTTAAATAAAAAAGAAGCACTGTTCTGTTATTCATGTAATACATTATTATCTCATGAAAGATGTATACCGACGAAGCACAAAGAACACATACCAGAAGCTGAAGACAAGGATTCATTGATGTGCCATAATTGTTTCGTACTCTCCAATGAAACTATCTCTGATGAATCTATTGAGATGTTAGACCTAGTACGAAAGAATTACATGTAACTTAGGTACCTGTATTTTTGATGTCTTACATAATTTTATGTTGTAGTATTTAATAAAAATTTAATAAACGTTGTGCAAACGTATATTTTGTTTTATTTTGTAGTCCTTCATATAAAATAGTTATAGTGTCTAAAGGTACACTTGGTGTCTATAGGTACAACCTTCACTGTCTAAAGGTACATTGCATGCGTGTACCTTTAGACAAAATGCAATGTCACGGAAAAAAACGTTTTACTAAAAACCTACAACAATATGAATATTTAAAAAATACCTAAATGATAAACAAATAAATTCTTTAAAAAAAAAATAAAAAATATTGTAACTTTAATGAAGTATGTCGGAGATAAAAAAATATTTAGAAAAAAAAAGTCAATTTGTCTAATGGTACACTGGTTGCCCCTATATGATCTTCAGTATCAGCTCAACTCTGTCTGGCTCAAGAATTCCTGCAGCAGTTTACTTAATTACATAATATGGCTTCCAAACATGTGCGACACACTGATGATTGCAAGATTTCAATTACATATCTGTAAAAATAATAAACAAGGTTAATAAAATAATTTACTTTGACCACTATAATGATCATGGTTCAAAAATTTTCATGCTTGTGTTTTCTTTATATCCTATTTTTTTCCAACAAAATATATAGTTTCAGAATTATCTGCTCTTAACATGTGAGTGAATTATCAAACGCACTACATAAATACCATGCATATTAATATGAAGCAGTATAAAAAGGTAAAACTAGTACTTTTATGTATATATGTTGTTTAGTTATCTTCATATTATAGTACAATGTGCTTTTAAATACTATTTATTGATTTAAATCTACTTTCAAAACCAACTCCAATATTTTTTTCATTTATTTAAATTTAAACATTTCATTATATACATTATAACAAAGTAATGTGTTATTGAGTCATGAATTAACTGAAGTTAAAACAAACTACCACTATGCCACATGGATCAGCATTAGTCGCTATGCAAAAACAATTGATTGGAGCAGAATATTAATAAAATCTAAAAAAATGTAAATAGATGTTCTCTCTGCCCTATGATAAATATATGATATATAATAAATAGAATTTACAAAGCGCCGTTTAATGATACAAGATCACTCAAAGGGCGCTGTAGTTTATTTGTTGGCTCTACGAAACAAGGCAGTCTTAAGAAGTCTTTCGGCATGTCCAACGGACCATCGTCTTTTTATCGCTTTTCATCGTCTTTTAACGCTCGCAAAAATTAGTATGACATGCTGCAAATAAACAAAACGTGATTAGTATCCTCATTTTATATTATTATACTCAAAGAAAAACGTCATGTTTCATTGTTTGAAACGTCAAATTCATGAAATATTAAGCCTCCAAAGACCTAAGTCGAAATATTAACAACGAATGTATAAACAAGTCAAATACTAAAATAAATAATAAATTTGGTCAATAATATGTATGAATATTGTACAAGATAAATAATACACACCTTGTAAATGATTATGGATGAATTAATTACTGTAATTAGTCAATTTTACAATATCAAACTCGCGTGCATAGAAAATATAGAAGTAAATTCGTCGCGTGATTTGACAGGAAATAACTCTTATTCTACAAATAAATAAATAATTTTAACTCCGAGTATTTTATTGGGGTTAAGACAACGAAAGAAAATTCGCTTACAAAATACCAAAAATATACATACATTGGTGTTAACGAGCTAAATCCACAGATAAAATAGTACTTAACTCCTTTCTTCTCCTCTGGTGTTTATACAAAATCAGCCTGCTGTTGTCATAGAAAAGTGTACTATTATAATCAACAGTCAATTTTTGTGCGCATGCGTATTTCCACTACTAAAACCTACTCCGGCCAAAGGCTAGTCTTCTTAACGTCAAACGTGGAAGTTTTTCAAGATGGCGCTGCATCAATGTGGAGCGTTTTCCGTTATTTTGGTTTTAAATATTGAACGCTAAATGCTCAAATATTTGAGGAAACAATAATTATTTGCCATACCTATTCAACGAATTCAGAGTATGTTATTGTTTATATTTATATATCTTTATGCATAAAAATCATAACGATTGGCATCTGCCGGGTTTTGTAAGTTGGTACCTAACTACCGAAATCGAAGGTTATAAAATATTATTGTTATAAAATATGGTAATTATTTACAAGTGGTATAAGTCTTCAATTTTGCTGATATTGCACTGCTTAGTTAATATGAATTTGACTGTGTATTTACTTATAAACCTACCTACGGTATCCGCGTGATTATTTCGTGGGTTCAGGTACTTATCGAAATACTGAAATTATTTGTGTAGGTTGATTCGCGTATTGCACGGGATCTGCATTGGCGAGTCGGTTTCAAAAAATTTATTCATTTATGTACCCTTTCAGCGTTATTATAATTTGAAATTATGTTTGTCTATAATTGGCTCATTTTAATTGTAATCTCTATTGTAATATGTATGTACAAAGCTGTTGACAATAAATAAAAAAAAAAAAAAAAAATTGTCTATGGAAAGATATAATATACAGATTACGGGAAGAATATTAATTTTCCAGGGAAACGCCTAGAAAAATAAAAAAAAATACATTACGAAAAATGTATGAAGAAATTCACATGAATGTTCGACTTCACGACACCTATCGCAGGGTTTGCTAGTAACGATTTTCTCACGTATACGCCATTTTAAAAGAGTAATTTTTAAAATATTATTTATAAAATCAATGGATGTGTGTGCAGGTATCGACAAATAACTTAATAAATCACGTGGACTGTGCAGAGCGCTAATTTGGGTTTCTTTTATCGTTGGTCTATTTGCAAACTGCCCTCTTCGGCGACAAAAATACTCAAGTTATTTGTCGAAAACGCATATTTTTTACCAGTTGCCTTAGTGTCGCATGGAATATAACAAATGCTGTTATTTATACATTAGGTACACTTATGTATTGCTTATAATTGTTTTAGAGTATGGACAAGATCAAAGAAGTGAAGAAAGAAAGATTATATCATACAAGTGACGAAGAAACTTCTCCGGAAGAAGCAAAAACAGATTATACATATGAAGCATTTCCTGATTTTCCGGTGGATGAATTTGTACCAGATTTAAAAAAAGAAATTAAGGAGCATTTTGTCAATGTTCAAGAAACGTCCCTTTCAAAGTATTGATATTGGATATGAAAAGAATGTCTATAAGAAAAGAAAAACTCTAATATCCACTCATCCAGTTGAAAAGCCATTTGAATGCAATGTCTGTGGAAAAACATTCGCACAAACGGGTAACTTAAAAACTCATTTATTTACTCATTCAGGAGAAAAGCCATTTGAATGCAATGTCTGTGGAAAAACATCAATAAGTAGGAGTCACTTAAAAATTCATCAATTAACTCATTCAGGAGAAAAGCCATTTGAATGCAATGTCTGTGGAAAAACATTCTCACAAAGGAGTCTATTAAAAAGACATCAGTTCATTCATTCAGGAGAAAAGCCATTTGAATGCAATGTCTGTGGAAAAACATTCTCACGAAGGAGTTGCTTAAAAAGCCATCAGTTCATTCATTCAGGAGAAAAGCCATTTGAATGCAATGTCTGTGGAAAAACCTTTATAAGTAGAAGTCAATTAAAAATTCATCGACAAACTCATTCAGGAGAAAAGCCATTTGAATGCAATGTCTGTGGAAAAACATTCGCACAAACGGGTAACTTAAAAACTCATTTATTTACTCATTCAGGAGAAAAGCCATTTGAATGCAATGTCTGTGGAAAAACATCAATAAGTAGGAGTCACTTAAAAAGTCATCAATTAACTCATTCAGGAGAAAAGCCATTTGAATGCAATGTCTGTGGAAAAACATCAATAAGTAGGAGTCACTTAAAAAGTCATCAATTAACTCATTCAGGAGAAAAGCCATTTGAATGCAATGTCTGTGGAAAAACATCAATAAGTAGGAGTCACTTAAAAAGTCATCAATTAACTCATTCAGGAGAAAAGCCATTTGAATGCAATGTCTGTGGAAAAACATTCGCACAAACGGGTTACTTAAAAACTCATTTATTAACTCATTCAGGAAAAAAGCCATTTGAATGCAATGTCTGTGGAAAAACATCAATAACTAGAAGTCACTTAAAAAGTCATCAATTAACTCATTCAGGAGAAAAGCCATTTGAATGCAATGTCTGTGGAAAAACATTCTCACAAAGGAGTAGCTTAAAAATTCATCAATTAACTCATTCAGGAGAAAAGCCATTTGAATGCAATGTCTGTGGAAAAACATTCTCACAAAGGAGTTACTTAAAAAGACATCAGTTCATTCATTCAGGAGAAAAGCCATTTGAATGCAATGTCTGTGGAAAAACATTCGCATGTAAGAGTAACTTAAAAATTCATCGATTCACTCATTCAGGTGAAAAGCCATTGGAAAAACATTGATAAGGAGGAGTCACTTTAAAACTCATAAATCCAATCATTCAGGTGAAAAGCCATTTGAATGCAGTCTGTGGAAAGCATGCTTAAGTATGAGTTATGTGACGGCAAAGAGCCCTTAAGGGCTTTGCCCCCGAAGGTACCTCACCTCACCACCGACCAGACAGTGGTTCGCATGAGACAGATCCCAGGACGACAAAATCGTCTTTCTTAGCTCTGCCAAATCATGACCAAGGAAAAAAATATATATAAAAAAAGTTCAAACAAATACTATTGAAACTAAAATTTATCATTCCCGTCGAATCAAAGTTGGGGTGGAGAGAGAAATATGAAAAACAGATTTTGAAAATGAACAAATTATATTGTATATTATTATATTGTTTACAAATAAGGCATTTTACAACTTTTCTGAATAAATAAACTTCAATGGTTATAAACATTACAAGAATGGTATTGTATTTAGGTTATTACATAAACAGATCAGATCATTAGTTTTTCTTAATTTTTGTATAGTAAAGATTGGCCAATTTACAAGGTTATTATAATTTAAATAAATAAATAAATAAAACATTTATTGAGACAAAAAAGGAGTTTGCATACAAAAACACAGACATATAAAAATTAATATACAGAAAAACAACCTTTCTGACTCAAAAGGACCATGCTCAGCTATGTTGCTGGAAGGCAAGCCCCCCAGCAGCTGATTTTCAGCATGATCCTAGTGCTTATGTAGGTATAATATTTTATTATCTATACAAGGTCTACTTTGTTTATATGCAAAATAAATACAAAAAAATGCTCCTAAAATACACATATATAAATATACATAAATGTACATGCACGCACATACATATATACACACATCTATTTATACACACCAACACACATAAATACACATTAATTCATACATACTTCACACTATGATTGCGAGGCCAGAAGCATTGCTCGACAATTCTCTTTGAAATAATAGAATTTTTCCCCTTCTTTTAGCGGTGGAGGCAAGTCATTCCAACATTTTGTTGCAGCGTTTTTGAAACTGCCTTCAAACGCTGCCCCTCTATGCCTAGGAATAAGCAATAAGAAGCCCCTGGCCCTCGTACCATAGTTGTGAACACTTTCAGACCATTCCAATCTTTCAAACAAGTATTTGGGTTTTTTATTTTGGACCACTTTATACATCTGACAAGAAAGGTGTAGTTTCCGTTGGTTTGCCATGTTCAACATTCCATTTTCAACCAAATATGGTGAGACATGTGCCCTGCGAGGAATTGAGAAGCAAAATCTGGCGCAAGCGTTTTGGACTCTTTGGACTATCCGTTGATGTTTGGTCAACAAACATGGTCCATACACTGTATCACAGTAATCAAAAATTGGCAAAACAATGGATTCAATCAACAACTTTCTCAGATTCACATCAAGGTATTTGCGAATTCTATATAAAATTTTTAATCTGAAATAGCAATGTTTGGCCTTCGAACGAATATGATCTTCAAAACGAAGGTTTGCATCAAAAATTAGACCGAGGTTCTTGACATTCATTTGTCTTTCCAATACAGTGCCATTGATAAGAAGTTTGAAGGATCTTTCATTAAAATTATTAACCCTCTGCTTAGTGCCAAATATCGAGTACTGTGACTTTGCAGCGTTTAATACTAAAGAATGATTTTTTGACCATTTGTATATGTTTTCTAAGTCATAATTTACTTTTTGGGCAGCGTCAGCAGCATCATTTGGAGGAAATGAGATATATAACTGCGTGTCATCGGCATATAAATGAAAATTACAGAATTTGATTGAAGTGGATATGTCCGCGGTGTAGATAATGAATAACAGAGGTCCTAAAATGGATCCTTGCGGAACACCACGATATACATTTTTTGTGTCAGATTCTATTTTAGAGCCGTCCATTTGGGTACAGTTAGTTCTCTGTGAACGATTAGCAAGGTAGTCACTAAACCATTTGCAAGCTTTAGCATTCAACCCGTAATATTTTAGCTTCGAAACAAGTAAATTTATATTCAAGCAATCAAACGCACGAGAAAAATCCAAGAGGACCATGGCTGTACATTGACCTTTGTCGGATTGAGTGAGTATGTCATCGGTTACTAATTGTAATGCTGTAGATGTACTGTGTAAGGGGCGGAAACCTGACTGAAGGGCAGGGATTATATTAAACATGTTTGCATACTCGACCACCTGTTGATGAACAACTTTTTCAAGAATTTTTGAAAAAGCAGGGAGAATACTGATGGGTCGCAAGTCTTTAAGACTGGAAACATTACAGGTCTTAGGAATGGGGCAAACCAAAGACATTTTCCAGGCGGTGGGAAATACAGAGTCTGAGAGTGATCTATTGACAATTTTAGTAATTACGTCTAGACTGTGTGGCAGAGTAAGTTTGAGCATACGAATTGATATATTGTCACTGCCAGTAGCCATAGACTGTATATTTTGAATAATCCTTAGTATTTCCAGATATGAAACATGATGAAAACTGAAATTAATGCTATCAGAAAATTTGTTATTACTGTAAAACTCAATCAATTCGCCTGCATCAAATTCCTCGCTGGGTAATTTCAAAAAGTGATCATTAATTTTATTTGCATCACAGAGGTATTGTGGGATAGAATTATTGTCGTTATTTAATTCAATAGATCTTTTGAGGTTCTCCCACAATAACCTAGAGTTCTGCAAATTACTATTAACGTTAGTAGAGAAATATTCCCTTTTTTCACGTTTAATTGAAGTATTTGTAATATTTCTAATCACTTTATATGAGTTGATGTCTTCAATTTGTTTGGTTCTCTTAGCCTTACTCGCAGCTCGATCGCGTTTTTTAATCATTTGTTTAAGATTTTCAGTGAACCACGGCTTATACTTAGTTTTCACAAAACGTTTACGCTCAGGCGCATGTTTGTCAAACACTTCCAAAATGCTTGAATTAAACATGTCAACCATAGCGTCCACATTTGGTTGGTGTTCGATATTAGCCCCCATAGATTTCTTGTAAGCACGTCGTCACATTCTGTTTCAGTTGAAAGTTAGCCTGATGAGGGAACGGTTAGTTCCGAAACCGGTCGCATCGTTTCAACCAAAAAACGTGGTTAATACAAAGTTATATCTTTAAATTTAATTTGTTAAATATGAACCACAAAGTTAACATTCAAACATTTGAAAATACATAATTTAGCCTATACATGTAGATACATAATATACACCCAATATCTGCTTATAGAGAATCACACAAAAAATTGTGTGAATTATTATTATATCAACCTGGGGGTTGTACAAATTTCAAAAAGTATCACATTAAAACACAATGGCGATCACAGAGTCAGTTCTCGATGAACTAGAAAACCTAATAACGACAACGGAACTTGTAACTCCTATAGAATGTACATGGCGATTACGTAGCGAAAAAAACACTTAAAATTTTAAACGTAAATATCAGAAGCATTCAAAAAAATTTTGATCAGCTGGTACTTTTTTTAAGTGGAGCTTATTTAGATCCAGATGTACTCATACTTACCGAATGTTGGTTGGTAGATAATAATGTTGTTCCTAGTCTTAAAGGATACCGCACATTTCAAACAACACAGCACGTTAATAGATCCGATGGTGTTGTGGTCTATGCTAAAGAGTCTTTGTACCCAATATGTACAACTGTAATCCTAAATGATGCGAATGCCCTCAATATTACATGTGATAATAAACTGACGATTCTTGCAGTTTATCGTTCACCATCTTATAAAAATATTACGCAATTTTTAGTATCACTAAATCAAATACTAACTCACTTACCGAAATGTAAATATGATGTAATTGCAGGAGATTTTAATATAAACATACTAGAGAGAAACAGTCATGTTGAGGAATATACTTGTCTCCTTTATGAGCATGGCTTCATCTCAACTATAAATAAGCCAACTAGAGAAACAACCACAACATCAACATGCATTGATCATTGATCATATATTTGTAAGAACGAAAGCCCAAATCAAAGCAGCAATAATACAAAGCTCTTTCACAGATCATTATGCGACTATAGTACAGATTGATGATAAAATGATATGTCAAACTTCAAAAAATAAATCAATTAAAACTACAAATTATGATATATTATTAGAATTTCTAAAACAAGAAAATTGGGCAAATACACTAAATAAAACTGACCCTGAACTAGCATTACAGTGTTTTGTATCAACGTTACAAGATCATATCAACGCAAGTACCACGTTGAAATTAATAACACATTCCAAAACAAAAAAATTAAACCATGGATATTGAATGCTCTTGTACAAAGTATTCACAAGAGAGACAGGCTACATAAACAGGTATTGAAATTTCCCCTTAATATAAGCCTTTTAAATTACTATAAGAAATATCGGAATACGTGTCACAAGGAAATAAAACTGGCCAAGGCACTCTACTATAAAAACTAAATGGAACAAGACAATTGTAATAGCAAAACCGTCTGGAAGATAATGAAAGAAAACCTAAACCATAATCAGAAGGAAACATGCATTAAGAAGTTGTAAATTGGTAATGACATAATTCAGGATCAAAATTCAATAGCAAACAACCTCAATAAATATTTCGCAGATATCGGAAAAAAATTAACAGAAACTGTCTTAAACAATATAAATAAAACAGAATCTGAATTAGTTACCCAACAAGAAACATCTTCTCCCAGTAACAACTCATTTAATATTAGATCAGTGACTAAGAATGATATTTTAAGTATCCTAAAATCACTTCGAACAGAATGTGCGCAAGGACCCGATGGTATATCTACAAAAATACTTAAAATTGCAAGATAACATACTTACTCCACTAACGCACGTTATAAACCTAATTATTGCTGTGGGCACATTTCCTGATCATCTAAAAAAGGCGTTTATTGTTCCAATATTTAAGGATGGTAATCCTATAGATCCACGAAATTATCGACCTATAGCACTTTTTAATACATTCCAGGGTCCAGAAAAAATCCAAAGTTTGCGCATATGCAATAATAAAAATATTCGATTACTTACACATTGGTACAAGTAGGTAAAAAAGACAAAAAATGACCTTATAAGTCTGGCGCAATTCAGGGGTGACTTCTATGCGAAAAATGCATTGTCACCTCAGAGTAAGAATTGTAGCTTTCATTATTTACAAAAAACCAATTCTCTCAATAGAGGGCGTTACAACAAAAATAAATAAAAAAATAATAAGATTGTTGTTCATAATTTCACACATAGATGGCTGTAGTAAAAATTCCTTATTTTCAAGCGAAAAGAATTTCAGAATTACAATATATAGAACTTTCAAAATTGAATTGATAGGGATCTCATTAAAAAAGGCATAATTGGTGAACGTTGCGCAAGCGCATAAAGCGATCACATAAATCAGCCGATGACAGGTCGTAAGCCCTTTAGGTGCCTTGATTTCCCGGTTCTCCTACAGTAAAATATTCCAACTTCGTCTCTATTGAGATAATTAAAAATCTGTTAAAAAATACAACTAATACATTTCTTAAATCACAACAAATTACTTACTGCGCAACAATTTGCATTTCGGCCTGGTTTGGGAGTCAACGATGCTATTTTAAACGTTACAGAATTTATAACAAAGTCACTGGATGCAAAAAATAAATGTATTGGTATTTATCTAGACCTTGCCAAAGCATTCGATTCTGTCTCACATAAAGTATTAATTCAAAAAATTAGGAAAATAACCAGTAATGAGTTGACTATAAAATGGTTCCAGTCATATTTAAGAAACAGAATGCAGGCGGTCAGATTGGGTGGCGTAATTAGTTCATTCTCTCCAATTGAATATGGGGTACCTCAAGGTAGTGTATTGGGACCAACGCTGTTTCTTCTTTTTATAAATGATATGAATAAATTGGATATTGGTGGTTCCATAATTTCTTTTGCTGATGATACGGTGTTATTGTTTAGTTCTCACAATTGGGCTCAAACGCATTCTATTGCTGAGCAGGGAATGATCATTGTAAAAAAAATGGCTTGATAATAATTTACTGACATTAAATATCGGAAAAACCAAATATATGACATTAAGCATAGATAATCGACAACAACCTGAGGAGTCCTCTTTATCTATTACTATCCATAGTAACTGTGATTTGCCTCTAAACTGCTCCTGCCCCAAACTACTTAGAATTAGTAGTTATAAATATCTTGGCATAACAATTGACAGAAATCTTCGATGGACAACACATGTGGAGATAACTGCGAAAAATATTCGCCAACTGATATATGTTTTTAGAAATATAAGAGAAATTTTCGACCTAAATACGTTAAAAGTGTTCTATTATGCTCTTGGACAAACGTCAGTCTCTTATAGGATTATAGGTTGGGGCGGTTTAGCTAAGACCAACCTATTTCCCATCTCAACCGCGCAAAAATCACTACTCCGGGTCATTTGTCGAAAAACTTTCAGATATCCATCAAATCAGCTTTTTTCGGAATTCAAGGTCCTTGATGTTAGACAACTCTATATTAGAACAATAGTCATCCAACTATATAAAAACCCAGCAATATATAAACCACAATACACTCTTACTTTTAATACAAGAAATAGACATTTGCTGCAACCAACTCATACACAGACTACTTTTGCCCAGAGACACTACACATTTTTAGCACCCAGAATATATAATATGGTTATGTCTGATATCTTGGACTTGGTACAGCCGAGTGGACATAATTTTGGAAAGCTGGTTACTGATTGGTTGATTCGGAGAGGGAGAGAAGAGTCAGAGAGAGACTTGACGTTTGTCCTAAGATAATTTTAATAAAATTTACGATCAAAATCTTTTCATACACCCTTTTACACATATCCACACACGCAAACACACCCTCACCTTAACAAAAACACAGACACCTAATGAATTTTTTCATGTACCTACTATTGTATTTTATATGTACTTTTTTATATTTTTTATGACTTAAAATATGTACTTTTGTACTTTATTATTTGTATTTTTTAGATGTTAAGAATTCACGTAGCTGAAATTTATGCTTACTTATTGCCTAGTATTACCTCAGAACAGGCTTTGCCTAGTGAGGTAATAAATTCCATTTATATATTTCATGATATGTTATATTTTATTTTATTTTATATTGTATTATGGAAATTAATAAATAAAAAAAAAAATTATACTCGCTACAACCCTCTCGAAACAGTGATTGTATGGTGTGGAATTTGGTTGCGGGTTGGAATATCCCTGGAGCTACTGATGTTCCCTGGACAGTACATGCATATTTATGTGAAACAACCGAATCTAAGTATGTTCGTAGAAAGAACAAAAAGTACTTCAAAATAAATAACTAGATACTTACTTGGTTTTACTGTTTTTTTTGGCATAACACTTTGCCTAGACTCTATTAATTGTGCAACGGGTTCTATTCAAGGCGGGGATACTGGCGGAAGCTCGACAACAAGCAAGGACCGAGGTTCTGGCATAGACAGGACTATTGGAGTATCCACAGGTAAGGGTACTAATGAGACGTCTTGTTGCACTGTGTGCCCCACCTGAGAAGTTGACATTTTATTTTTATTCTTTTTGAAATAGTATTCCATAGAAGTAAGATTTTGACCGGTTTTTATGACAAAAAAAAATTAAATTAGATTCTTTTTGAAGAATGAATATGACCATGTAATAAGAACATGTTAATCCTCATATATTCTCCAAACTAATCAAATGCTTCTGTTGTGTGTAAATGGAGTCGGTCGAGGCAGGATTCAAACCAGTGCTATATGATTACTAATCCATCGCACTAACTGCTCTGCCACTGATCCATCTAATTTTTTCATGTATAATGGTGTGTATTAACATAGTAAGCAAATAAAAACGTTGCTCTGTAAAAGAAAAGTAATAAATAACATAAATAAAATGATAAGCAAGCCACAGTAGATAAAATTATATACCTAGTTCACGATATAAAAAAAATAAAGTTTTGAAATAACTTGATTTTGAGAAACGCTTAACAAGAATATGTGGCGTATTTTTTAGTGAAAAAAATGTTATACTGACAAATTGATCGAAATATAATTGAATAAAACTTATGATTACTTCCAAAACATTCAATAAATACAAAAAAACACTTACTTTTAATCTTATTAAAACTTGCGATCGTGTTTAAAAAGTAAACAAATATGACATTTATTCAAATCATGGGGAAAATATTGTGTATTGCCATAAATGATAATTCAAAAATGTACCGCAAGCCAGTCCAACGGCGACAAATACTAAGAAGTGCATTTACGAACTCGACAGCGCTTAGTGACTACGAATAAATTGTCACGGGCGTAACGTAGGCGAGAAGAGCGGCGATACGTTGTCGGATCTCGACTTTTTTACAGACTTGGCCTGCTGGATCTATGAGACGATTAATATCCTAAGTCTCCAGAATGTGGCAACTTGTTATTGGGTGCGTGTTAAATAAATATTTGACATAGTGACACTCCTTCGCTTCACGCTGTCCGGAGACTCAGATGGCAAGGCCGCTGACCAGCTCCGAACAGCACTCAGCGTAGACGTGTGCAGTTTAGGTGGAGCGCTAGGGACGATGTGAAGCGTCGTCTCAACGTGTCACTCCCCTCGGATAAACTGTTAATACTACTGGACCAAGGTAAGAGAACATTAAAGGCCACTCACCGTGAGGACGTGGTCTCCCAGCTTGGACCCCTGTCGATGATGGTGGATCGACAGCCCACCAGCAGGGTGATTTTGTATGAAACACCAAGAGTTGTCTTAACTCTTGTCTTAACTCCCGAGAAATCTCGGAATTTGGTATTTTGTATGGAGTTTTCCGGTGTTAACTCCGTGAGAAAACTGAAAGGGGCGTGACCCAAACATTAGTACAAATTTGCCATATGTAAATAAAATTTCTATGTCCAGTTTAATTTACATATGGCAATCTCGTACATTTACCCGCATTTATCAGATTTTGACAGCTAATCGTGTGTTTTTTGTTTATTTTTATTAATATTTAGCATGGTATATACTCTATTTTCATTCATTGTTTTGTATTTCATAGCTTATTTACTCGATGCTTTTTATAAATAACATGTTTTAAGTAAAATTTTAATTGAAATGGTGTTACGTCAAACGACTCAACTTTGAACAATTTTCTATTACCGATTCGATTTGTTTGTTATACAAGGATTATTCTAATAAAATTGACACGCAAACATGTTTGTTTGGGTAATATCATGGGTTAACGTTTTTTTATAAATAATTTCTTGTTTAGAATGGACAAAAAAAGAGCATAATAATTTTTTCATGAAATTTTGAGTCTTCCTTTTATTATTTTTATAATTAAATATCATACATAGTAGTAAAATTGATTTTTCTTTATTGCAGATATTATATATATAGTATATGATCTTCAGTATCAGCTCAACTCTGTCTGGCTCAAGAATTCCTGCAGCAGTTTACTTAATTACATAATATGGCTTCCAAACATGTGCGACACACTGATGATTGCAAGATTTCAATTACATATATGTAAAAATAATAAACAAGGATAATAAAATAATTTACTTTGACCACTATAATGATCATGGTTCAAAAATTTTCATGCTTGTGTTTTCTTTATATCCTATTTTTTTCAACAAAATATATAGTTTCAGAATTATCTGCTCTTAACATGTGAGTGAATTATCAAACGTACTACATAAATACCATGCATATTAATATGAAGCAGTATAAAAAGGTAAAACTAGTACTTTTATGTATATATGTTGTTTAGTTATCTTCATATTATAGTACAATGTGCTTTTAAATACTATTTATTGATTTAAATCTACTTTCAAAACCAACTCCAATATTTTTTCATTTATTTAAATTTAAACATTTCATTATATACATTATAACAAAGTAATGTGTTATTGAGTCATGAATTAACTGAAGTTAAAACAAACTACCACTATGCCACATGGATCAGCATTAGTCGCTATGCAAAAACAATTGATTGGAGCAGAATATTAATAAAATCTAAAAAAATGTAAATAGATGTTCTCTCTGCCCTGTGATAAATATAATATGATATATAATAAATAGAATTTACAAAGCGCCGTTTAATGATACAAGATCACTCCAAGGGCGCTGTAGTTTATTTGTTGGCTCTACGAAACAAGGCAGTCTTAAGAAGTCTTTCGGCATGTCCAACGGACCATCGTCTTTTTATCGCTTTTCATCGTCTTTTAACGCTCGCAAAAATAAGTATGACATGCTGCAAATAAACAAAACGTGATTAGTATCCTCATTTTATATTATTATACTCAAAGAAAAACGTCATGTTTCATTGTTTGAAACGTCAAATTCATGAAATATTACATAAGCCTCCAAAGACCTATGTCGAAATATTAACAACGAATGTATAAACAAGTCAAATACTAAAATAAATAATAAATTTGGTCAATAATATGTATGAATATTGTACTAGATAAATAATACACACCTTGTAAATGATTATGGATGAATTAATTACTGTAATTAGTCAATTTTACAATATCAAACTCGCGTGCATAGAAAATATAGAAGTAAATTCGTCGCGTGATTTGACAGGAGATAACTCTTATTCTACAAATAAATAAATAATTTTAATCGTTAATGTTAGGAAAATAACTTTGTGGCGACATTATAAATTATTTATAATATAAACTTAACGTAGTTTACACCACTTAACTATGAGTACTAACTTCTATCGGTTTCAAAAACTTTAAATGTTTTCTACTTCAGGAAGACTTACGTACTCTTCCTGAAGAAGAAAACAGTAGTACGTAAGTCTTCCTGAAGAAGAAAACATTTAAAGTTTTTGAAACCGATAGAAGTTAGTACTCATAGTTAAGTGGTGTAAACTACGTTAAGTTTATATTATAAATAATAAATAATTTTAACTCCGAGTATTTTATTGGGGTTAAGACAACGAAAGAAAATTCGCTTACAAAATACCAAAAATATACATACATTGGTGTTAACGAGCTAAATCCACAGATAAAATAGTACTTAACTCCTTTCTTCTCCTCTGGTGTTTATACAAAATCAGCCTGCTGGCGTAGTCTGCGTTGACCTACGGGTCGGTGGACGTCCTCGGCCACTGGGAAGGTCCGTGTTCAGCCCAACGTATGCAAAGAAGATTTAAACTTATAGTTAGCTTAGAGCCGATGGAAACACCTAGGTGGCACAACCTGACCGAGGGAATCCGTCGGACGAAACCCTGGCAGGCGACTCGCCGAAACGCGCAAAGGCCTCTACGGTTCAGCCAAGGCAACAGTCTCAGGAAAAACCCAGCCAGCTGCACCAGGCTTGGCTCAAGTTGGAGTTTCTTACTTTCGTTGGGTAGAAAAAATACAATAAAAATTATTGCCGGCTCTGGGGCACCGGACTTGAGACGAGAAGTTATTTATTAATTTCGACTGCTGGCGGCTCGGCCAGACTTTAAAAAAAATTTCCTTTTTTGAAAAAAAAATAAAATTGATGCAAAAAGAATCGTTCCTCTTTTTTTTAATTAAAATTCTTTTTACACGCGGCAAATACTCAGCGCGCCTTTTTTTCTCCCAGCTGACAAGACAAAAATGTTCTCATTTTATAAATAAAAATATCCCAAGTAATAAAAAAAATATTTCCCCATAAATGAATGGTGCTTCCCGCGGTATTTTGGGTAGGTACCCGAAAATACTCGCACGTCATATAGGGGCGTCGGATTTCTCTCGCTCACGTCACTCGTGACGACTGACCGGCCGGTATCAATAGTCATTGTTAGTTGCCCTAGAAGCATTATTAACGGGCTATTTCACCACCTCTGGATAAAGTGGCTGATAACCAATCTAACACAAATCTAACAGATAAACCAAAAAATGCGTTTCACGACTCTCTGACAGCTCTATCCCATGGATAAAGTTCTAGATATGTTGTCTAGCGGAATAGGTTCACGATAAGTGATAGATAAGTTAAACTGAGTACCTAGCTGTCAAAGTTCGAACATAAGCGCGTGTAGTCAATTTGTTTTGTTTTGCTTTTTTAAAGATATTTTTCAATGATTAACGAAATTTATAACCAAATCGACGATGATATCGTATTTTTGCATAATAGTCGACAAAATCGCCGTCAGAGAATATTCCGGATGCGAAAAGATTATTTTTCGGAGTTCGACGATATTGATTTCAAAGCGAGGTTTAGATTGACGA
Organism: Molanna angustata; assembly: GCA_963576475.1. Taxonomy (NCBI): domain Eukaryota; kingdom Metazoa; phylum Arthropoda; class Insecta; order Trichoptera; family Molannidae; genus Molanna; species Molanna angustata. Next base: position 27,559,514 of record OY754983.1, read on the forward strand.
AAACGTCTGTACAGAACGTTTTAGGACTCATAAAAGAAAAAATCACACCACCAACGATGAGGTATGTGCGATTTTATTTTTTCTTAATTTATAACTCATCAATTGTGATTTTTTGTTATTACGAAAATTGCCAAAGAAAAGTGGCTTTTCACTCTTCATCATAATTATTATTTATGTATTCAAATAGACTCTTTCAATAGAAACATATTATTTTATCACATATTTTATTTTTTGCAGAAACAAAGCAGTGAAACCAATGGTTAAACTACTATTGACACTGAGATATTATGCAATTGGATCCTATTTGATGGCTGCTGCCGACTTCAGTGGTGTTAGTCGATCATCGGCTTGTCGATTTATCAAAGAAGTTTCGGAAAGCATAGCAGCATTGAGACCTTAATTTGTTTGTTTCCCAGATGATCTTGAAACAAGCAGAAATAAATTTTATTCTATTGCTCGCTTTCCGAGAGTCATTGGCGCAATAGATTGTACGCACGTCCCGATAAAATCTCCAGGTATTGTTATTTATTTATTTATTCATGGTTTTCAAAGATAGAGAGTATACCAAACCTCTGATGGTAAATGAATATCTATTTATTTGTTGTAGGTGGAGATAATGCAGAATATTTCCGCAATCGAAAGGGGACATTTTCCATCAATGTTCAGGCAGTAAGTGATGCAGAGCTAAAAATTTTGGATATTGTTGCAAGATGGCCCGGTTCTTCGCATGACCAGAATAAATAAATATTGTTTAGTACCTATTTTGTTTTTATATTTTTTCACATTGGGTTTAGTATATTTTCGTCACAAATGCGGTATTTTCGGCAGTTTGTATAACAGTCACACTGCTTCTTAACGTCAAACGTGGAAGTTGGTGGAAGTTTTTCAAGATGGCGCTGCATCAATGTGGAGCGTTTTCCGTTATTTTGGTTTTACATATTGAACGCTAAATGCTCAAATATTTGAGGAAACTTTAATTATTTGCCATACCTATTCAACGAATTCAGAGTAAGTTATTGTTTATATTTAGATATCTTTATGCATAAAAATCATAACGATTGGCATCTGCCGGGTTTTGTAAGTTGGTACCTAACTACCGAAATCGAAGGTTATAAAATATTATTGTTATAAAATATGGTAATTATTTACAAGTGGTATAAGTCTTCAATTTTGCTGATATTGCACTGCTTAGTTAATATGAATTTGACTGTGTATTTACTTATAAACCTACCTACGGTATCCGCGTGATTATTTCGTGGGTGTACTTATCGAAATACTGAAATTATTTGCGTATATTTGTGTAGGTTGATTCACGTATTGCACGGGATCTGCATTGGCGAGTCGGTTTCAAACAATTTATTATTTGCGTATATTTGTGTAGGTTGATTCACGTATTGCACGGGATCTGCATTGGTGAGTCGGTTTCAAACAATTTATTCATTTATGTACCCTTTCAGCGTTATTATAATTTGAAATTATGTTTGTCTATAATTGGCTCATTTTAATTGTAATCTCTATTGTAATATGTATGTACATGCTGTTGACAATAAATAAAATAAAAAAAAAAAAAATTGTGTATGGAAAGATATAATATACAGATTACGGGAAGAATATTAATTTTCCAGGGAAACGCCTAGAAAAAAAAAAATACATTACGAAAAATGTATGAAGAAATTCACATGAATGTTCGATTTCACGACACCTATCGCAGGGTTTGCTAGTAACGATTTTCTCACGTATACGCCATTTTATAAAGAGTAATTTTTAAAATATTATTTATAAAATCAATGGATGTGTGTGCAGGTATCGACAAATAACTTAAAAATCACGTGGACTGTGCAGAGCGCTAATTTGGGTTTCTTTTATCGTTGGTATATTTGCAAACTGCCCTCTTCGGCGACAAAAATACTCAAGTTATTTGTCGAAAACGCATATTTTTTACCAGTTGCCTTAGTGTCGCATGGAATATAACAAATGCTGTTATTTATACATTAGGTACACTTATGTATTGCTTATAATTGTTTTAGAGTATGGACAAGATCAAAGAAGTGAAGAAAGAAAGATTATATCATACAAGTGACGAAGAAACTTCTCCGGAAGAAGCAAAAACAGATTATACATATGAAGCATTTCCTGATTTTCCGGTGGATGAATTTGTACCAGATTTAAAAAAAGAAATTAAGGAGCATTTTGTCAATGTTCAAGAAACGTCCTCTCAAAGTATTGATATTGGATATGAAAAGAATGTCTATAAGAAAAGAAAAACTCTAATATCCACTCATCCAGTTGAAAAGCCATTTGAATGCAATGTCTGTGGAAAAACATTCGCACAAACGGGTAACTTAAAAACTCATTTATTTACTCATTCAGGAGAAAAGCCATTTGAATGCAATGTCTGTGGAAAAACATCAATAAGCAGGAGTCACTTAAAAATTCATCAATTAACTCATTCAGGAGAAAAGCCATTTGAATGCAATGTCTGTGGAAAAACATTCTCACAAAGGAGTCTATTAAAAAGACATCAGTTCATTCATTCAGGAGAAAAGCCATTTGAATGCAATGTCTGTGGAAAAACCTTTATAAGTAGAAGTCAATTAAAAATTCATCGACAAACTCATTCAGGAGAAAAGCCACTTGAATGCAATGTCTGTGGAAAAACATTCTCACAAAGGAGTAGCTTAAAAATTCATCAATTAACTCATTCAGGAGAAAAGCCATTTGAATGCAATGTCTGTGGAAAAACATTCTCACAAAGGAGTTACTTAAAAAGTCATCAATTAACTCATTCAGGAGAAAAGCCATTTGAATGCAATGTCTGTGGAAAAACATTCGCACAAACGGGTTACTTAAAAAGTCATCAATTAACTCATTCAGGAGAAAAGCCATTTGAATGCAATGTCTGTGGAAAAACATCAATAAGTAGGAGTCACTTAAAAAGTCATCAATTAACTCATTCAGGAGAAAAGCCATTTGAATGCAATGTCTGTGGAAAAACATCAATAAGTAGGAGTCACTTAAAAAGTCATCAATTAACTCATTCAGGAGAAAAGCCATTTGAATGCAATGTCTGTGGAAAAACATTCTCACAAAGGAGTTACTTAAAAAGACATCAGTACATTCATTCAGGAGAAAAGCCATTTGAATGCAATGTCTGTGGAAAAACATTCTCACAAAGGAGTAACTTAAAAATTCATCAATTAACTCATTCAGGAGAAAAGCCATTTGAATGCGATGTCTGTGGAAAAACATTCGCACAAACGGGTCACTTAAAAACTCATTTATTTACTCATTCAGGAGAAAAGCCATTTGAATGCAATGTCTGTGGAAAAACATTCTCACAAAGGAGTAGCTTAAAAATTCATCAATTAACTCATTCAGGAGAAAAGCCATTTGAATGCAATGTCTGTGGAAAAACATTCGCACCAACGGGTTACTTAAAAACTCATTTATTAACTCATTCAGGAAAAAAGCCATTTGAATGCAATGTCTGTGGAAAAACATCAATAAGTAGAAGTCACTTAAAAAGTCATCAATTAACTCATTCAGGAGAAAAGCCATTTGAATGCAATGTCTGTGGAAAAACATTCTCACAAAGGAGTAGCTTAAAAATTCATCAATTAACTCATTCAGGAGAAAAGCCATTTGAATGCAATGTCTGTGGAAAAACATTCTCACAAAGGAGTTACTTAAAAAGACATCAGTTCATTCATTCAGGAGAAAAGCCATTTGAATGCAATGTCTGTGGAAAAACATTCGCATATAAGAGTAACTTAAAAATTCATCGATTCACTCATTCAGGTGAAAAGCCATTGGAAAAACATTGATAAGGAGGAGTCACTTTAAAACTCATAAATCCAATCATTCAGGTGAAAAGCCATTTGAATGCAGTCTGTGGAAAGCATGCTTAAGTATGAGTTATGTGACGGCAAAGAGCCCTTAAGGGCTTTGCCCCCGAAGGTACCTCACCTCACCACCGACCAGACAGTGGTTCGCATGAGACAGATCCCAGGACGACAAAATCGTCTTTCTTAGCTCTGCCAAATCATGACCAAGGAAAAAAATATATATAAAAAAAGTTCAAACAAATACTATTGAAACTAAAATTTATCATTCCCGTCGAATCAAAGTTGGGGTGGAGAGAGAAATATGAAAAACAGATTTTGAAAATGAACAAATTATATTGTATATTATTATATTGTTTACAAATAAGGCATTTTACAACTTTTCTGAATAAATAAACTTCAATGGTTATAAACATTACAAGAATGGTATTGTATTTAGGTTATTACATAAACAGATCAGATCATTAGTTTTTCTTAATTTTTTGTATAGTAAAGATTGGCCAATTTACAAGGTTATTATGATTTAATTTTCATAAAAAAGCTTTCTACATCAATTTATGTTTTACTATTTCGATTACAATTTATTTAACCATATTACTATTGATAAACATAAGTTTTATTATTCGGAAAGAATAATACAAATAAACAATACACTCAATTATCAAATGAGGATTTAGAGCATGGGGGTATAATAGGATGGAGGCGCCTTCAGTACATTAAAAATGCAATCAATTTCCCTCATTTTGGAGTTTAGTCACAAGTTACAGTATTGACAACAAAATATGTTATCCGAGCAAACTAGCGCGAACTTCATTCTTATTGTTTGCAACGCAAAATATTTCGTAAACATCTCGTTTTTTAACCTAAAAATATTATTGGTTCCAAAAATTGTTTTTTCTCTTTTTTCTAACTAATTATTGCAAAGAAAATGTCGAAAAGGTCTTGTGTGGTGAAATGTAGGAATAAAGGACACGGTATATCTTTTCACTCGTAAGTATTGAAACTAACCTACTATATTTAACGTAATATTGCGTGTCCAACTGGCCATGGTTAAATTATAATTGTATAGTTATTTTTTTGAATGATTCGTTCTTAATGATTTAATATTAAGAACGATATAAATATTTGTAATAGTTTCTTAAAATTTTACTTTTTTTTTTATTTCATTGGTTTTGTAAATTGTGGATAAGACCGTAATCCGCCATTATATTGTATATGTTTCGGGCACAATTTGAGAAAAAACATAATTTGTATTCACTGTTAATGCTTTTTCAATCATTTTGTCACATATTTGTAATGTTTTTATATTGTCACCAAATATTTTATTAATGATTTAAGATAATTGAGCATGTCAATCACATCACATATCATATATCCGCTGCGATATTAGCCGCCATATTTCATTCGACCGTAGAGTTGGGCATTGGACATGAATTTATTTTCAATATTTATTTTCTAATAATTTTTCTGCAAATTCAAAATTTTATTTGTTTATTTATTTAAATCCACATTAACATACAAAAATAACAACAATACAATAGTGCAACATAGTACAATTAAATTATGAAAAATAGACAATTTAGAATATGTTGGCACTGACAAAATGAATACCTACAAGTTACAAGCGTTATTATTTTATATTTCTTGTGAAACGGGATTTCATATTATTAAAATAATCTTATACGCACTTTATTTATTAATTTTATTTTATCTGACATCTTTAAGTATTACACAATATTGTTAATGTTTTTATTTTATATTTATAATGTTTTTAATTTATTTATGTAAATGGACGTGAAAAACATGTGTATTTTTTACAGATTTCCAAAAAATCCAGCTCTTAGAGCTTTGTGGATTGCCGCTGTCAATCGTCCTCCAAATTGGCAACCATCTTCAAGCACAGTCATTTGTTCAAAGCATTTCAGAGATGATGAAATTGACCGAAGTGGTTATAAAAGAAAAATTAAGAATAATGTTGTCTCTTCAACTTTCTCTCAATTAGATACTGTTTGTCCTGAAGTAAGTTGATAGTTTTTTTTCTGACTTAGTACTTATCATATTATGTGTTTATTAAATATTACTTATTTGTTCTGTTTCGGACTTTTTTGTAAATTTTATATACCTACAAGTTTTTAAATATCCTTACCTATATACTTATTGAATCATTATTTTGATATACGTTATTAAATTTTATAAATACACTTGCGGACATTCTTAATTTACATTGATTTTTTTTTTTTTCAGATAACTTCACCTATCCTTCTTGAACCTTCGGTGCCTAGTTGTTCATCATCAAATCCAACATTGCCTGAAAATGATATTTCTATGCAGGACACTCCAAGAAAAATACGTTTAAAGAGAGAGCTGTTCGTTCACATATACTTGATAAAAATCGAAAAAAGAAAATCAAGGCATTACAAAAAAAAGTATGGAGAAAATGTAAACAAGTCACTAATTTGAAAAATATAGAACCGATGGATTTTTTTTAATAAAGCTTGGTATCTAAAAAAATATGCATTTTTTAATATACATCCCCTTTTCTGTAAATCATTTAAAGTTGCTAAGACCACCATAACATCTGATTTCCGCCAGGAGAAATTAATCAAAAATAATTAATCATATAAATCATGAAGATATGATACTAATAATTTTTGTATTTAAAAAAACATTTAAATTAGTAAACTATCAAGTTGTAAACACGACAAAATGACATCTAATTAATTTCAGAAAAAAATATCAACTATAATTAAGTATGTAATAATCATTGTCTTATCATATATTAATGTGTCAAACAATAAATGATGAATTTTTTTGCTCTACTGTAAAATTGCCGATTTTGACATAGTAAGGTTTCAAACGAATTCATGGACAGGCAGACTGACATGAATTTAGCCGTGCACAAACATGTGCAAAACCAATCTTACGAGGTCTACTTTATTTATATGCAGATGAATGATCCTAATTATTTAATAATCAAAGTTAAATATATGAGACATTTTTTGTAGAAAATGACATTTATTATAATATGCTTTATCATAATTGTAAATTGTTGTTCATTTATCATAATTGTAAATTGAAAAAGATTTATGCTTGTTCATTTATTATATTTGTAAATTGAAAAATATTCAATTTTAAAATAATATTTGTCTGATTTGAGCCCATCTCTAACTTCAGGGTCATTTGCTTACTTCAATATTGCCACTAAAAAAAATTGCCATTAGATAAAAAAAGTACTTATTTTATACTTATTGTTGTCAGTACTGTAACTTGTGACTAAACTCACAAATGAGGGAATTTGATTGCATTTTTACTGTAAAGATTATAAGGTATGGGCGGCCCCTTGATTTAGAGAATCCTATTAATTTAGGTGTTGTTTTGAAGATTACGAGAGGTTAGAATTTCAATTTTTGTACTGATGTAGGCCGTTCGCCATTTTTTAGTGAAGCCCAAAAGAGACGCTTCGCAGAAATTATGTAAGGTTAACATACATACATATCATCACGCCGTTTCCCTATTTGGGGTAGGCAGAGAGAACCGAACGCCAGACTCTTCTATCTTGGCATACCTGTTTTGCCTCATTTACATTCATACATCGCATCATACATGCTCTCCTATTATTCTGACGTATATTCCCCTCTTTCAAAATCTCATTTATATGATCATGCCAGCTCTTTCTCGGTCGACCCTTACATCTCATTCCACTCTTTTACTTTCTTGGTCAGTCGTTCATCGTTCATTCTTTCTACATGTCCGAACCATCGCAAAGCATTTATCTTCATTCTACTCAGAATATCTCTTTCAATCTTACATTCTCTTCTGATATCTTGATTCCCTATCCTATCATAAATTGTTTTGTCACACATTCGTCTTAGGGATCTTATTTCCACAGCGTTAATTTTACTTTCATGCGTTTTCTGCCATGTCCATGTCTCACTTGCATACATTATGGTTGGAAAGACGATAGCGTTGTGCACAGCGAGTTTTGCTGGCCTTGAAATAATTGGGTCGGCCATTATTGTTCTTAGTGCACCATTTACTCTATTTGCTGCCGTTACCCTCTTTTCTATATCCTTTTCCAATCTTCCATCACGCTGAAACATACTTCCTAGATTCTTGTTCTAATAGTTCATTATTAACTCGTATCTCGCATATTGTTCGTCTTTCGCTCTTCTCAAAAACCATTACTTTAGATTTTGCTCCATTCATTCTCAGTCCATTTTGGATGCAACCATCAAATACCATTTTTACCAAGTGTTCTAAGTCTTTCACACTTTCTGCCATCAATACCTTGTCATCCGCATACATAAGATCACATTGACATCATCCAGCTTCAAACCTATATTTGCATTCTTCAGTTCATTTACACAGTAGTCAATGTACAGGTTAAAGAGCCACGGTGATAGGACGCAGCCCTGTCGAGAGAGTTATCAACCCTCACACAAGCCTGGCTACCCTCATAAAGAGACGCAATTGCTCCTATCAGCTTACTCTCCACTCCGTACACTGATAGCATGTTCCAAAGTTTTTCCCGGTCGACTTTATCATAAGCCTTTTCCAGGTCAATGAAAGCACAGAAAAGCTTCTGGTTTTTGGCCAGAACCAAAAATCCCCAATTTATATGAATGCAAGTTAAACTAGTGTTATTTAATGGTAATTACAATATGACAAATAAAACTTCATTACATATGATTTTTTTTTCAAGAGAAAGTTTTTACTCTCTCCTGTAAAATCATAAAATTCATACTTTGGTCGTTTTCGAAATAAGCGATTCAATTATTATTTTGGTTATTAATTTAATGTGATTGTAATCCTATTTTGAAACAATATATTCATGTCATTTAAAAATCTTTTGTTCATATTTCTCTCTCCACCCACATTGATTAGACAAGAATGATGAAACATAATTATTATTTAATCCAATCGATTGAACTTTTTCTTCTTTTTTTATATTTATTTTCCTTGGCCATAATTTGGCAGACTTTAGAAAGACAATTTCGTCGTCTTGGGATCGCGGTCTCATGCGAACAACTGTCTGGTCGGTGGTGAAGTGTGGTACCTTCGGGGGCGAAGCCCCAGGGGGCCCTCTACCGTCACAATGGGTGGATTCACACCCTCACAATTGGCGCCGTTCAACGTGGAACGACCCTAAAACGAAATCGTCTTTCTAAATTCTAAATTTTCAATTTTTTTTTGTAATTTTGGTCTTGTCGGTCCAAGGATGGCGCCCTTCTTTTAATCATCATTATTTCTTGTCAATCATTGGCGAGGACGGAGAAATATACTTTGAGGAAATGTGGTACAGTTAGTTACGTGGAGAATCCTTGTTCCATTCCTTACCCAACCCTTTCCATCTGAACGAGACAGCAGCGCAGTATGACGAGCATGGGACACACCAGCAACCATCCACGGCGGACGACAGTTGCGTCAGCAGATACGCGGCTACTCCAGAGATTGCCCTGAAGAAGAGGTGACCACCAACTCATGTGGGATGTTTATCAACGCAGGAGGAGGAACCCTATTTTAATTATCAGGTCGTACTATTCCATTATTTTAAATATAAAAATGCCCATAATTTTAAAATCATAATCTTTGAATTTATAATGTTTTTCTTACAGTGGATCAAACCCTTCAATATGAGCCAAACGGCAGGTATTTTAATACCTACCAAAACTTATACTATTTTATAGGTATTGTGTTCAACAATATAATAATTTTATCATTATATTTTGTTTGGTGGGTAATAATAATATTTTTTTATAATGTACAAAGTGCATCTAACAATATTGTTCAACTTAAAAATATGTCAAGTACCCACAAAAATATTTTTATATAGTAAATGTTGTACCTACACAATGTATCATCAATTTATTTGAACAATAATTTTTGTCACCAATTTTTTCAGTAGGTAACCAGTTGTCTAGACACATTGATACAGTGAACATTATTATCGAAACCAACTATCTTAAAAATATTTTGTTGTGCAACTCAGTTTTTTGTAACAAAATAAAATACCTACAACTATTCCACCATTGGTGTGAACTAAAATAAAATAAAACAATAAGCATCAACCTTATACAAAGTGAAACTAATCGTTAAGAAATATTTCTCCTTTCTGGATGAAAATATTCTGTTTTCATAATAACTTAATTTCAATTTTATAAAAAGTTTAGATCAAACCACCTGTTAAGTTTTCCACTTTAATGTGGGTGAGTAATTGAAACTTCTTTTTAAATAGGTACTTTAAGTTTTCATAGTTGGTGTGCTCCATGAATAGAACCCTATAGACGAAGGATGTATTTAATTGTGTGAGGACGAACTAAATATTCCTAAAATTTTCAGCTTTTGGTCCCGTCTTCTGGACTTTGATATCCTGCATTTCTACCTAGCTGCTGAGACCAGAGAATTAAATCTTTATATATATATATATATATATATATATATATATATATATATATATATATATATATATATATATATATATATATATATATATATATATATATATATATATATATATATATATATATATATATATATATATATATATATATATATATATATATATATATATATATATATATATATATATATATGTTATATTTGATGTTTTCGGAAGACAAATGGTCTTAGTCAAGACCTACTGACACGGGAAAACCGAGATAAAAATATTATAACATATATATATATATATATATATATATATATATATATATATATATATATATATATATATATATATATATATATATATATATATATATATATATATATATATATATATATATATATATATATATATATATATATATATATATATATATATATATATATATATATATATATATATATATATATATATATATATATATATATATATATATATATATATATATATATATATATATATATATATATCACCAGGCATTTTCAAGGACTTAACGAAAAGCACGCGCGCGACACACGTCTACTCACACTGAAAGCTCACCGTCAAGTGACTCGTAGCGTACATGATGGCCGCTTATGTCAAATATTGTTAGCGCGACGTGATTGGCTCCTTGTGACACGCCCACCTGCTGTCGTGTTCGTTGGTAATAATATTTTATCATTATTTTTGTGTTGTGATTTATTGTTAATTTTAGTTGTGACATTAATATTATTATTGTTGTGTTTTGGGGTTATTTTCGCTATGGTATTATTAATATTATTATTGTATTGTTTGTCATATAAAATGTTCTTCCAGGTACTAGGCAAACGAACTCCGTCGTCCCGATTGTTCATTATATCCCTTCTCTTATATATTTCTATAGCTTCCCTGTAAATTCTGAGAGGTTCACTGTTTAAACTTGCTATTATTTTTGAATGGTCAAAATCTATTGTATGTCCTTCTGTGAGCGAGTGTTGTACAAGTGAGGATGTAAGTTTTTTGTTTCTCATGTCGACTCTGTGCTCCGCTATTCGTGCTTCAACTTTTCGATTGGTTCTTCCTACATAAGTCTTATTGCACGATCCGCACGGTATTTCATATACTCCATGAGCTTCAAGTGGAATGATGTCTTTCGGGTTTCTTAGAAAGGTTGATATTTTATTTGTTGTGCTGAAAACGGTACGTATGTTATTTTTGTTTAATAGACGGCTGATTTTATCGGTGACGCCTTTGATATATGGTAGTCGGGCTGTTGATAATGGTGTTTCATTGGATTTTTCTTTCACTGTTTTTGGACTCTTTAATGCTTTGTTTATTATATAGTCTGAGAAACCATTACAACGTAGAGCATTTTGCAGACCACGAGCATAAAAAACAAGAATTAGAATACACGAAAAATATTTTCGCTATGTATTATATATGTATAAAATATGTAAAAAACATGTAAAAAACAATGCAAAAACACGTAAAAAAATAAACAAAAAACATGAAAAAACTAAACAAAAATCATGTAAAAAATATGTAATAAAAAAAATATGTGAAAAACATGTATAAAACATGTAAAAAAAAAAATATGCAAAAAAATAAACAAAAAGCATGCAAAAATATGTAAATAAACAATGAAGAACATGTTAAAAATATGAAAAAAAGTAAACATACATGCAAAAATTACCGTACGTGTGTATGTCACTGAACTCCTCCTACACGGCTGAACCGATCTTGATGAAACTTTTTGTGTGTGTTTATGTGAGTCCCAGAATGGATTAGATTCACAAAAAGGAATTTAATAAAATAATAATAAAAATGGGAATCGTTATAAATATTTTCGGAATACGCATTTTGAATAGTGGGAACATTGGCTTCCGATATGTCATAATATTGTGCAATGTTGGTTATGACATTAAAACTTCTCAACGCTGCGATATTTGTTTTCATATTTTGAATATTTTATGAAATTATTAAGTTATTTGTATTTTTTTTTTATTATTACTGTATAAATCTATTTAGTTTTTTTCCAAGTCTTCTCATTGTTATATTTCGGAATATTTTCATTTAAATATTTCAATTAATTTATGAATATTATATTATTTTGTTAAAAACCTCCGTAATGTAAAGTGAGGTTATAAATATATATTTTGTGATTGAAACGTGAAGATCAAACAACAAACTAAACAACAAAATTAGAGTGAATTTTCTATAGTGAAAAAATGTACAATTCCGTACTATAAAATGAAGTTATAAATATATATTTTTTGTTTGAAAGATATATACATAGATACTCTTATGGCATTTTTTCTTCTTTTAAATGACAACTTATTTAAGTTTCAAAATTCAAAATAGACCAAGATTATTCTTTGAAAAGTCTTTCACCAAACTTCTCAATATCCAACTCAAATAAAAGAATCAATTATTAGGGGATTAGGAATCTTCGATTTTTTTTGTGACTAGGGAGAGGGAGAGGGAAAGAGTGAAAATTAGTGTGTATCCCATCAGGGCCGGGTAACCGAAACTATTACAGGTACCAAATACATATTCCATATAAAGTTCATTACACATTATGTATGTTGCCTTTTTTATATGAGAAAAGACTGATATGTGGGTATACATGCATGTGCCGTGCTTCCTTTTATAAGATAATCCATTTTTGTTATGTTTGTTAAACAAGCTAATAACAGGCAAGCCAACGTTTGTGCAGGACAAAGTCTGTCGGGTCCGCTAGTTATTAATAAACTGGATATAAATAAACAGAGATATGAAATATAATCGCTGACAAATCATTTCCAAAAGACAACATACAATTTACGAGTAAAATATAAAATATAACTCAGCTGGAGTATCTCCCGAAGGCTCGCCTTCTTTCTCAGTCAGGACACCACAACGCTTAAATTAAACACGAGAATAAATACCACGCGAATAGGAAGACAAATTATTATGAACGTCGAATTACAATTCGGGCTATAAGAGTGGACTGTATAAATAACGATGATTGAAGGAAGATATTTTGGCTTCGACAATACTGTCACAGGCCATGCATTAAATTGAATCTTGAATCCGTGCTTGTGTGAAATGCTGGTAACAGGAAACGAAAGGATATGAGATAGGACTCTTTTTGAATTCGCCTCCTTTCACTGTAGCACTGAGAATTTTGTTAATTTACGATACAAGATGTTTTGCGACGAGCGAAAATTTGTATCACAAACGACAGCGAACGAAATGTGACAGTGCTTGCGACCGATCGACGACGACTACTAATCGACTACTTGTCGACTCATTGGCCTTGAAGGTTGGATAGGAACGTTAATGGTAAGGAGAGGTAGGGAGGGAAGGCAGTTCGTACCGTAGCGCTGATAAATGATGATTTTACAATATATTATAGTTTATTTTAATAATCCTATCAATAATATCCTTAATTAGAGCTCACAATATGGCAGCATAATATGTACCTACAACAAATAATCACAGACACAGCAATGATATATATTATTTTCATAGTCTCATCAATAATATCCTTGATTAGAGCTCACAATATGGCTGCATAATATATACCTACAACAAATAATCACAGACACAGCAATGATATATATTATTTTCATAGTCTCATCAATAATATCCTTGATTAGAGCTCACAATATGGCTGCATAATATATACCTACAACAAATAATCACAGACACAGCAATGATATATATTATTTTCATAGTCTCATCAATAATATCCTTGATTAGAGCTCACAATATGGCTGCATAATATATACCTACAACAAATAATCACAGACACAGCAATGATATATATTATTTTCATAGTCTCATCAATAATATCCTTGATTAGAGCTCACAATATGGCTGCATAATATATACCTACAACAAATAATCACAGACACAGCAATGATATATATTATTTTCATAGTCTCATCAATAATATCCTTGATTAGAGCTCACAATATGGCTGCATAATATATACCTACAACAAATAATCACAGACACAGCAATGATATATATTATTTTCATAGTCTCATCAATAATATCCTTGATTAGAGCTCACAATATGGCTGCATAATATATACCTACAACAAATAATCACAGACACAGCAATGATATATATTATTTTCATAGTCTCATCAATAATATCCTTGATTAGAGCTCACAATATGGCTGCATAATATATACCTACAACAAATAATCATAGACACAGCAATGATATATATTATTTTCATAGTCTCATCAATAATATCCTTGATTAGAGCTCACAATATGGCTGCATAATATATACCTACAACAAATAATCACAGACACAGCAATGATATATATTATTTTCATAGTCTCATCAATAATATCCTTGATTAGAGCTCACAATATGGCTGCATAATATATACCTACAACAAATAATCACAGACACAGCAATGATATATATTATTTTCATAGTCTCATCAATAATATCCTTGATTAGAGCTCACAATATGGCTGCATAATATATACCTACAACAAATAATCACAGACACAGCAATGATATATATTATTTTCATAGTCTCATCAATAATATCCTTGATTAGAGCTCACAATATGGCTGCATAATATATACCTACAACAAATAATCACAGACACAGCAATGATATATATTATTTTCATAGTCTCATCAATAATATCCTTGATTAGAGCTCACAATATGGCTGCATAATATATACCTACAACAAATAATCACAGACACAGCAATGATATACTTTATTTTAATAGTCTCATCAATAATATCCTTGATTAGAGCTCACAATATGGCTGCATAATATATACCTACAACAAATAATCACAGACACAGCAATGATATATATTATTTTCATAGTCTCATCAATAATATCCTTGATTAGAGCTCACAATATGGCTGCATAATATATACCTACAACAAATAATCACAGACACAGCAATGATATATATTATTTTCATAGTCTCATCAATAATATCCTTGATTAGAGCTCACAATATGGCTGCATAATATATACCTACAACAAATAATCACAGACACAGCAATGATATATATTATTTTCATAGTCTCATCAATAATATCCTTGATTAGAGCTCACAATATGGCTGCATAATATATACCTACAACAAATAATCACAGACACAGCAATGATATATATTATTTTCATAGTCTCATCAATAATATCCTTGATTAGAGCTCACAATATGGCTGCATAATATATACCTACAACAAATAATCACAGACACAGCAATGATATACTTTATTTTAATAGTCTCATCAATAATATCCTTGATTAGAGCTCACAATATGGCTGCATAATATATACCTACAACAAATAATCACAGACACAGCAATGATATATATTATTTTCATAGTCTCATCAATAATATCCTTGATTAGAGCTCACAATATGGCTGCATAATATATACCTACAACAAATAATCACAGACACAGCAATGATATATATTATTTTCATAGTCTCATCAATAATATCCTTGATTAGAGCTCACAATATGGCTGCATAATATATACCTACAACAAATAATCACAGACACAGCAATGATATATATTATTTTCATAGTCTCATCAATAATATCCTTGATTAGAGCTCACAATATGGCTGCATAATATATACCTACAACAAATAATCACAGACACAGCAATGATATATATTATTTTCATAGTCTCATCAATAATATCCTTGATTAGAGCTCACAATATGGCTGCATAATATATACCTACAACAAATAATCACAGACACAGCAATGATATATATTATTTTCATAGTCTCATCAATAATATCCTTGATTAGAGCTCACAATATGGCTGCATAATATATACCTACAACAAATAATCACAGACACAGCAATGATATATATTATTTTCATAGTCTCATCAATAATATCCTTGATTAGAGCTCACAATATGGCTGCATAATATATACCTACAACAAATAATCACAGACACAGCAATGATATACTTTATTTTAATAGTCTCATCAATAATATCCTTGATTAGAGCTCTCATTATAGCAGCATAATTTGTACCTGCAACAAATAATCACAGACACAGCAAGGATACATCATAGCAGGTAAGGACGATTGATAAATCAAATTGATGATTAATAAATCCTGGGTCGAGGTGACTTTGACCGATAATATGTAGCAAGAAATAGAAAACATAATCAAACATTTTGGATTATGGGCACATATCTTTGCTGATGACACACAAATATATTTCTACTCGAAACCTTCGGAAATAAATGTACTAAAATCTCAAGTTTCTTTGTGTATAGAAGCAATCAGTGAATGGATGTCGTCCAACCGATTAACACTTAATCCTACCAAAACAGAAGTTTTATTAATAAACACACACCGTAAACAAAACCAAATTGACTGGAGTCCACTTTCCGTTCAAGGTGAATTGATCCAACCATTAAAATCAATTAAACTTTTAGGTGTGAACCTCGATTCAGAACTATCTCTAAACAATCATATCAGTAAAACAATCAGTTCGTGTTTTTTTCAATTAAGACAGATAAAATACATAAGGAAAAACTTACCTACAGACGCAGCACGTTTATTGATAAACGCATTCATAGTATCTCGGTTAGATTATTGCAACATAATTTATGCAGGACTTCCACAGATTCACCTTGAAAGACTTCAGTCAGTCTTTAATGCAGCAGCAAGATTGATATTCAATTCACCGAAGTCTTCCCACATAACTCCACTGTTAAAAGATCTTCATTGGTTGCGAATATCGGAAAGGATTCAGTATAAGATATGCTGGATGGTGCACAAAGTTATTCACGGACGTGCTCCAAAATACCTCATGGATCTTTGTGTACCAGATGACCTGAACCAAAAAAGATCTACGCTTCGCTCTGCAAGTAATACGGTAATGCATCGACTAAAAGAGCAAAATACGTGTCGAATGACGAACTTTGGTGAAAGAGCATTTGCTGTAGTGGGTCCGGTTCAGTGGAATAAGCTTCCATATAGGTTAAGATCGATAGACAGTGAAAGTGTGTTTAAAAAACAGTTAAAAACTTATTTTTTCAAAAACTCGTATAGTGATTAAGTGATTATTTCCTTGTTTATTATTATTTTTTCCAGGTATTATTGTTAAGCGCCCTTGAGGTGGATACACAAAAATGGCGCTATAGAAATTATCCATTTATTATTATTATTAAGTGTATATATTTGGTTTTTTACCAAATTTTTTTTTTCATTTTTTCTTCCATATTATCTTAGGTTTTAGGATAATAATATAAATGAGACACGACATTTTTCGAATTGAAAAAGAAAAACTGACATTTTATTGATAATTTTCATGATCCCCATTTGGGGCCGACGGTCAATGGCGTGTCATAATTTTGGTCTATGTTATCATTTTATAATATGTAAGTAGTAGTTGTTCTAAGACATTATGTTCATATTTGAACAAAATAAAATAATTATTAACTAATAACAAATGCAATATATGTACATATAAAATGACATGCTATGCCACTATTATACACATTCCACATATAATCCTACATCACATTTTATAGATTGTATTCTGACATTCTTTATACAAATTGCACATTTTCGCTGTTTTACAAAGTCCTCTCTAAATAATGCCTTGATGCTATAACAAACCAGAAATCTTTTGGTCCGGCATTGAGTGTATTGTCAAATTGATCATCCTCCTGAAGTCCAACAATGGCATATTGTGATTATTTTCTATTGTATACAGTGCATGTGCATTTACAATTTACATATAAATTGCGTTTATAAAGAGATGAAAGTACCATTTCCTTGCTCATATTTTTATTCTGTACTTTTGTATATTCCAGTCCATCCTTTCCACTCTCCCATGAACTTATTGTATTGAGCTAGTGCATTTGGTTGAGGTATTGACACTAAACTTGTGTTCTGATCTAGACCATCTAGAAACTTGATTTGAGAGAGCCATTACAATATTACTGTCTTTCCATTCCCTTTCGGCACTTTTTGGAGAAAGTAAATTGATTTGGGTTATTTTGAGGAGCATATAGCACACAGTTTCTTACAATTGAATCTTGGATATCATCATCAAAGAGGAGTTCAAATATTTCAATGGGGGATTTCGCCTCCGATTTGGTGATCATATTCAATCTACGCCTCTTGCATTCATCACTGTTATACTCATTATCTTCAAAATCACCTTCATCCATGTAGTTCTCCATATTCTTTTATCATAAGATAAGAGAGAAAAATAAAAAGATTCAATGATATAAAACTTTTGCTGCCCATAATGACACTGAAATACAAACGAACATTTTGTTACATATACCTACTAAAATACATGCTATTTACCGTGAGCCCCAATTGGGGCTCGTTTTGTTTTTTATAATAAAAAAAACTTATATGTTTTTTACAATTAAAATCATGAATACTTTACTCATAACACATGTATGTATTACTTTTATATGAAAAAAGCAAATATTTCAGTTATTTATTGTTAAAAAATCACACACAAATTTGATAAATGAAATATCGAGCAACTTACCAGTAAAATTCAACTTTATTGATTAATATTTACATAAAATAATAACGAAATTTTACAAAATATATTTCTACGCAAAGAAGCACACATTGTTAATGATACATAATTTCAAAATATATAAAAACTGTCAAGTTGGTGTTTTTAGAAGAATTAAAAGAAGCGATCCCCAAATGGGGCCCACGGTAAAAAACCGGTTAAATATGTTACAGTATAAATCATGCTTTTCATATATTTTCTACATAATATTATTATATAAATCATATGATCCATTAATAAACACTGTGGTTGGTGGTAATTTCCTAACATACATCTTTAAAGTTTAATAAGTCGTTCTTGTAGGTACTTAATTTTCATATTAAAAAAAAACACACTTTATAATACATTGAAAAAAAAAATTTTTGGCAGTCATTTTCTACACCATTGCCATCGGTTATCTGTCAAAGCCACCACGACTTCAGGATTTATTTAAGCCGATCGTTGTTATCTGATGTGATGTACCTACTTATGCTAAAAATATAATCAGCTTTAACACTATGATGTAAGTCTGTCGTCTAGTCTCATAAGCAAGGGAACATTTTCTTTAAATACTGAAAAAAAAACATAGTTACCTATAGTAAATGCTTTCTTTATTTGTCACAAGTGGACATGACATGGTCAGAGTATTTATATGACAATACTATTTAAATAACTGATAAATATAAACATACATACATAACATCACGTCAAAAGGCCAAACTTTTCTATTCTATTCTGGAACTCAACCATCGCCTCATTATTTATTTATTTATTTTTTTTTATTTTTTTTATTTTTTTATTTTTTTTTTATTGAGTATCATAATATGAACATACACATAGTACAAATATTTAAATTAATACAATTTTTTTTTTCAATAGGTACTGTCCCAAAAAAGTTAAAAACTTGTGCTTGGGACAGGAGCAAATAACATATCTACATTTAACATATTACATACATTTTACTTATAATAATAGAATCATTTAATAAATTGTAAATCAAGTTCAACTTACAGCTAATACATACAGATGATTAAAGTTTATTTTTGTTTTTTTTAGTGAATATAGAATAAAAACCATAATTTATCCAAAAAGGAGAAAAAAATGAAAATTCACATATACAAATACACATATACACATACACATACATACATACACATATACAACATACACACATATAATATACGCATACTTATACACACATGTTCACACATACATATACACATACATACATATACACACATATACATATATACACATATACATATATACACATACATACATATATATATATATATATATATATATATATATATATATATATATATATATATATATATATATATATATATATATATATATATATATATATATATATATATATATATATATATATATATATATATATACATACACACATACACATACACACATACATATACATACATACACACATACACATACACACATATACATATATACACATATACATATATACACATACATACATATATATATATATATATATATATATATATATATATATATATATATATATATATATATATATATATATATATATATATATATATATATATATATATATATATATATATATATATATATATATATATATATATATATATATATATATATATATATATATATATATATACATACACACATACACATACACACATACATATACATACATACACACATACACATACACATATATACATATACACACACATACATACATACATACACACATACACCTACACACACATACATACATATACATACATACACACATCTACATACACATACAAACATACACACGTATACACACACATACATATACACATAGTGAATATGAAAAAGGAATAGATAAAAATTTATTGTTATTTTAAAGATTTGATTTTTCTTTTAAAGTCATAAAATTTTTGTGTTTTTTTAATAATGGCAGGTAGTTTATTAAAATATTGTATACCCAGGTATTTATAGTGATGTTGGGCATGCGTCTTATTACATTTCGGTATCATCATATTTCCTATGAGATGCCGTCTCTGTGTTCTCACTAGATTTTAATAATGGCAGGTAGTTTGTTAAAATATTGTATACCCAGGTAGGTATTTATAGTGATGTTGGGCATGCGTCTTATTACATTTCGGTATCATCATATTTCCTATGAGATGCCGTCTCTGTGTTCTCACTAGATTTTAATAATGGCAGGTAGTTTGTTAAAATATTGTATACCCAGGTAGGTATTTATAGTGATGTTGGGCATGCGTCTTATTACATTTCGGTATCATCATATTTCCTATGAGATGCCGTCTCTGTGTTCTCACTAGATTTTAATAATGGCAGGTAGTTTGTTAAAATATTGTATACCCAGGTAGGTATTTATAGTGATGTTGGGCATGCGTCTTATTACATTTCGGTATCATCATATTTCCTATGAGATGCCGTCTCTGTGTTCTCACTAGATTTTAATAATGGCAGGTAGTTTGTTAAAATATTGTATACCCAGGTAGGTATTTATAGTGATGTTGGGCATGCGTCTTATTACATTTCGGTATCATCATATTTCCTATGAGATGCCGTCTCTGTGTTCTCACTAGATTTTAATAATGGCAGGTAGTTTGTTAAAATATTGTATACCCAGGTAGGTATTTATAGTGATGTTGGGCATGCGTCTTATTACATTTCGGTATCATCATATTTCCTATGAGATGCCGTCTCTGTGTTCTCACTAGATTTTAATAATGGCAGGTAGTTTGTTAAAATATTGTATACCCAGGTAGGTATTTATAGTGATGTTGGGCATGCGTCTTATTACATTTCGGTATCATCATATTTCCTATGAGATGCCGTCTCTGTGTTCTCACTAGATTTTAATAATGGCAGGTAGTTTGTTAAAATATTGTATACCCAGGTAGGTATTTATAGTGATGTTGGGCATGCGTCTTATTACATTTCGGTATCATCATATTTCCTATGAGATGCCGTCTCTGTGTTCTCACTAGATTTTAATAATGGCAGGTAGTTTGTTAAAATATTGTATACCCAGGTAGGTATTTATAGTGATGTTGGGCATGCGTCTTATTACATTTCGGTATCATCATATTTCCTATGAGATGCCGTCTCTGTGTTCTCACTAGATTTTAATAATGGCAGGTAGTTTGTTAAAATATTGTATACCCAGGTAGGTATTTATAGTGATGTTGGGCATGCGTCTTATTACATTTCGGTATCATCATATTTCCTATGAGATGCCGTCTCTGTGTTCTCACTAGATTTTAATAATGGCAGGTAGTTTGTTAAAATATTGTATACCCAGGTAGGTATTTATAGTGATGTTGGGCATGCGTCTTATTACATTTCGGTATCATCATATTTCCTATGAGATGCCGTCTCTGTGTTCTCACTAGATTTTAATAATGGCAGGTAGTTTGTTAAAATATTGTATACCCAGGTAGGTATTTATAGTGATGTTGGGCATGCGTCTTATTACATTTCGGTATCATCATATTTCCTATGAGATGCCGTCTATGTGTTCTCACTAGATTTTAATAATGGCAGGTAGTTTGTTAAAATATTGTATACCCAGGTAGGTATTTATAGTGATGTTGGGCATGCGTCTTATTACATTTCGGTATCATCATATTTCCTATGAGATGCCGTCTCTGTGTTCTCACTAGATTTTAATAATGGCAGGTAGTTTGTTAAAATATTGTATACCCAGGTAGGTATTTATAGTGATGTTGGGCATGCGTCTTATTACATTTCGGTATCATCATATTTCCTATGAGATGCCGTCTCTGTGTTCTCACTAGATTTTAATAATGGCAGGTAGTTTGTTAAAATATTGTATACCCAGGTAGGTATTTATAGTGATGTTGGGCATGCGTCTTATTACATTTCGGTATCATCATATTTCCTATGAGATGCCGTCTCTGTGTACTCACTACATTTTAATAATGGCAGGTAGTTTGTTAAAATATTGTATACCCAGGTATTTATAGTGATGTTGGGCATGCGTCTTATTACATTTCGGTATCATCATATTTCCTATGAGATGCCGTCTCTGTGTACTCACTACATTTTAATAATGGCAGGTAGTTTGTTAAAATATTGTATACCCAGGTATTTATAGTGATGTTGGGCATGCGTCTTATTACATTTCGGTATCATCATATTTCCTATGAGATGCCGTCTCTGTGTACTCACTACATTTTAATAATGGCAGGTAGTTTGTTAAAATATTGTATACCCAGGTATTTATAGTGATGTTGGGCATGCGTCTTATTACATTTCGGTATCATCATATTTCCTATGAGATGCCGTCTCTGTGTACTCACTACATTTTAATAATGGCAGGTAGTTTGTTAAAATATTGTATACCCAGGTATTTATAGTGATGTTGGGCATGCGTCTTATTACATTTCGGTATCATCATATTTCCTATGAGATGCCGTCTCTGTGTACTCACTACATTTTAATAATGGCAGGTAGTTTGTTAAAATATTGTATACCCAGGTATTTATAGTGATGTTGGGCATGCGTCTTATTACATTTCGGTATCATCATATTTCCTATGAGATGCCGTCTCTGTGTACTCACTACATTTTAATAATGGCAGGTAGTTTGTTAAAATATTGTATACCCAGGTATTTATAGTGATGTTGGGCATGCGTCTTATTACATTTCGGTATCATCATATTTCCTATGAGATGCCGTCTCTGTGTACTCACTACATTTTAATAATGGCAGGTAGTTTGTTAAAATATTGTATACCCAGGTATTTATAGTGATGTTGGGCATGCGTCTTATTACATTTCGGTATCATCATATTTCCTATGAGATGCCGTCTCTGTGTACTCACTACATTTTAATAATGGCAGGTAGTTTGTTAAAATATTGTATACCAGGTATTTATAGTGATGTTGGGCATGCGTCTTATTACATTTCGGTATCATCATATTTCCTATGAGATGCCGTCTCTGTGTACTCACTACATTTTAATAATGGCAGGTAGTTTGTTAAAATATTGTATACCCAGGTATTTATAGTGATGTTGGGCATGCGTCTTATTACATTTCGGTATCATCATATTTCCTATGAGATGCCGTCTCTGTGTACTCACTACATTTTAATAATGGCAGGTAGTTTGTTAAAATATTGTATACCCAGGTATTTATAGTGATGTTGGGCATGCGTCTTATTACATTTCGGTATCATCATATTTCCTATGAGATGCCGTCTCTGTGTACTCACTACATTTTAATAATGGCAGGTAGTTTGTTAAAATATTGTATACCCAGGTAGGTATTTATAGTGATGTTGGGCATGCGTCTTATTACATTTCGGTATCATCATATTTCCTATGAGATGCCGTCTCTGTGTTCTCACTACATTTTAATAATGGCAGGTAGTTTGTTAAAATATTGTATACCCAGGTAGGTATTTATAGTGATGTTGGGCATGCGTCTTATTACATTTCGGTATCATCATATTTCCTATGAGATGCCGTCTCTGTGTACTCACTACATTTTAATAATGGCAGGTAGTTTGTTAAAATATTGTATACCCAGGTATTTATAGTGATGTTGGGCATGCGTCTTATTACATTTCGGTATCATCATATTTCCTATGAGATGCCGTCTCTGTGTACTCACTACATTTTAATAATGGCAGGTAGTTTGTTAAAATATTGTATACCCAGGTATTTATAGTGATGTTGGGCATGCGTCTTATTACATTTCGGTATCATCATATTTCCTATGAGATGCCGTCTCTGTGTACTCACTACATTTTAATAATGGCAGGTAGTTTGTTAAAATATTGTATACCCAGGTATTTATAGTGATGTTGGGCATGCGTCTTATTACATTTCGGTATCATCATATTTCCTATGAGATGCCGTCTCTGTGTACTCACTACATTTTAATAATGGCAGGTAGTTTGTTAAAATATTGTATACCCAGGTAGGTATTTATAGTGATGTTGGGCATGCGTCTTATTACATTTCGGTATCATCATATTTCCTATGAGATGCCGTCTCTGTGTACTCACTACATTTTAATAATGGCAGGTAGTTTGTTAAAATATTGTATACCCAGGTATTTATAGTGATGTTGGGCATGCGTCTTATTACATTTCGGTATCATCATATTTCCTATGAGATGCCGTCTCTGTGTACTCACTACATTTTAATAATGGCAGGTAGTTTGTTAAAATATTGTATACCCAGGTATTTATAGTGATGTTGGGCATGCGTCTTATTACATTTCGGTATCATCATATTTCCTATGAGATGCCCTCTCTGTGTACTCACTACATTTTAATAATGGCAGGTAGTTTGTTAAAATATTGTATACCCAGGTATTTATAGTGATGTTGGGCATGCGTCTTATTACATTTCGGTATCATCATATTTCCTATGAGATGCCGTCTCTGTGTTCTCACTACATTTTAATAATGGCAGGTAGTTTGTTAAAATATTGTATACCCAGGTAGGTATTTATAGTGATGTTGGGCATGCGTCTTATTACATTTCGGTATCATCATATTTCCTATGAGATGCCGTCTCTGTGTTCTCACTAGATTTTAATAATGGCAGGTAGTTTGTTAAAATATTGTATACCCAGGTATTTATAGTGATGTTGGGCATGCGTCTTATTACATTTCGGTATCATCATATTTCCTATGAGATGCCGTCTCTGTGTTCTCACTACATTTTAATAATGGCAGGTAGTTTGTTAAAATATTGTATACCCAGGTAGGTATTTATAGTGATGTTGGGCATGCGTCTTATTACATTTCGGTATCATCATATTTCCTATGAGATGCCGTCTCTGTGTTCTCACTACATTTTAATAATGGCAGGTAGTTTGTTAAAATATTGTATACCCAGGTAGGTATTTATAGTGATGTTGGGCATGCGTCTTATTACATTTCGGTATCATCATATTTCCTATGAGATGCCGTCTCTGTGTTCTCACTACATTTTAATAATGGCAGGTAGTTTGTTAAAATATTGTATACCCAGGTAGGTATTTATAGTGATGTTGGGCATGCGTCTTATTACATTTCGGTATCATCATATTTCCTATGAGATGCCGTCTCTGTGTTCTCACTACATTTTAATAATGGCAGGTAGTTTGTTAAAATATTGTATACCCAGGTAGGTATTTATAGTGATGTTGGGCATGCGTCTTATTACATTTCGGTATCATCATATTTCCTATGAGATGCCGTCTCTGTGTTCTCACTACATTTTAATAATGGCAGGTAGTTTGTTAAAATATTGTATACCCAGGTAGGTATTTATAGTGATGTTGGGCATGCGTCTTATTACATTTCGGTATCATCATATTTCCTATGAGATGCCGTCTCTGTGTACTCACTACATTTTAATAATGGCAGGTAGTTTGTTAAAATATTGTATACCCAGGTATTTATAGTGATGTTGGGCATGCGTCTTATTACATTTCGGTATCATCATATTTCCTATGAGATGCCGTCTCTGTGTACTCACTACATTTTAATAATGGCAGGTAGTTTGTTAAAATATTGTATACCCAGGTATTTATAGTGATGTTGGGCATGTGTCTTATTACATTTCGGTATCATCATATTTCCTATGAGATGCCGTCTCTGTGTACTCACTACATTTTAATAATGGCAGGTAGTTTGTTAAAATATTGTATACCCAGGTATTTATAGTGATGTTGGGCATGCGTCTTATTACATTTCGGTATCATCATATTTCCTATGAGATGCCGTCTCTGTGTACTCACTACATTTTAATAATGGCAGGTAGTTTGTTAAAATATTGTATACCCAGGTATTTATAGTGATGTTGGGCATGCGTCTTATTACATTTCGGTATCATCATATTTCCTATGAGATGCCGTCTCTGTGTACTCACTACATTTTAATAATGGCAGGTAGTTTGTTAAAATATTGTATACCCAGGTATTTATAGTGATGTTGGGCATGCGTCTTATTACATTTCGGTATCATCATATTTCCTATGAGATGCCGTCTCTGTGTACTCACTACATTTTAATAATGGCAGGTAGTTTGTTAAAATATTGTATACCCAGGTATTTATAGTGATGTTGGGCATGCGTCTTATTACATTTCGGTATCATCATATTTCCTATGAGATGCCGTCTCTGTGTACTCACTACATTTTAATAATGGCAGGTAGTTTGTTAAAATATTGTATACCCAGGTATTTATAGTGATGTTGGGCATGCGTCTTATTACATTTCGGTATCATCATATTTCCTATGAGATGCCGTCTCTGTGTACTCACTACATTTTAATAATGGCAGGTAGTTTGTTAAAATATTGTATACCCAGGTATTTATAGTGATGTTGGGCATGCGTCTTATTACATTTCGGTATCATCATATTTCCTATGAGATGCCGTCTCTGTGTACTCACTACATTTTAATAATGGCAGGTAGTTTGTTAAAATATTGTATACCCAGGTATTTATAGTGATGTTGGGCATGCGTCTTATTACATTTCGGTATCATCATATTTCCTATGAGATGCCGTCTCTGTGTACTCACTACATTTTAATAATGGCAGGTAGTTTGTTAAAATATTGTATACCCAGGTATTTATAGTGATGTTGGGCATGCGTCTTATTACATTTCGGTATCATCATATTTCCTATGAGATGCCGTCTCTGTGTACTCACTACATTTTAATAATGGCAGGTAGTTTGTTAAAATATTGTATACCCAGGTAGGTATTTATAGTGATGTTGGGCATGCGTCTTATTACATTTCGGTATCATCATATTTCCTATGAGATGCCGTCTCTGTGTTCTCACTACATTTTAATAATGGCAGGTAGTTTGTTAAAATATTGTATACCCAGGTAGGTATTTATAGTGATGTTGGGCATGCGTCTTATTACATTTCGGTATCATCATATTTCCTATGAGATGCCGTCTCTGTGTACTCACTACATTTTAATAATGGCAGGTAGTTTGTTAAAATATTGTATACCCAGGTATTTATAGTGATGTTGGGCATGCGTCTTATTACATTTCGGTATCATCATATTTCCTATGAGATGCCGTCTCTGTGTACTCACTACATTTTAATAATGGCAGGTAGTTTGTTAAAATATTGTATACCCAGGTATTTATAGTGATGTTGGGCATGCGTCTTATTACATTTCGGTATCATCATATTTCCTATGAGATGCCGTCTCTGTGTACTCACTACATTTTAATAATGGCAGGTAGTTTGTTAAAATATTGTATACCCAGGTATTTATAGTGATGTTGGGCATGCGTCTTATTACATTTCGGTATCATCATATTTCCTATGAGATGCCGTCTCTGTGTACTCACTACATTTTAATAATGGCAGGTAGTTTGTTAAAATATTGTATACCCAGGTAGGTATTTATAGTGATGTTGGGCATGCGTCTTATTACATTTCGGTATCATCATATTTCCTATGAGATGCCGTCTCTGTGTACTCACTACATTTTAATAATGGCAGGTAGTTTGTTAAAATATTGTATACCCAGGTATTTATAGTGATGTTGGGCATGCGTCTTATTACATTTCGGTATCATCATATTTCCTATGAGATGCCGTCTCTGTGTACTCACTACATTTTAATAATGGCAGGTAGTTTGTTAAAATATTGTATACCCAGGTATTTATAGTGATGTTGGGCATGCGTCTTATTACATTTCGGTATCATCATATTTCCTATGAGATGCCGTCTCTGTGTACTCACTACATTTTAATAATGGCAGGTAGTTTGTTAAAATATTGTATACCCAGGTATTTATAGTGATGTTGGGCATGCGTCTTATTACATTTCGGTATCATCATATTTCCTATGAGATGCCGTCTCTGTGTTCTCACTACATTTTAATAATGGCAGGTAGTTTGTTAAAATATTGTATACCCAGGTAGGTATTTATAGTGATGTTGGGCATGCGTCTTATTACATTTCGGTATCATCATATTTCCTATGAGATGCCGTCTCTGTGTTCTCACTAGATTTTAATAATGGCAGGTAGTTTGTTAAAATATTGTATACCCAGGTATTTATAGTGATGTTGGGCATGCGTCTTATTACATTTCGGTATCATCATATTTCCTATGAGATGCCGTCTCTGTGTTCTCACTACATTTTAATAATGGCAGGTAGTTTGTTAAAATATTGTATACCCAGGTAGGTATTTATAGTGATGTTGGGCATGCGTCTTATTACATTTCGGTATCATCATATTTCCTATGAGATGCCGTCTCTGTGTTCTCACTACATTTTAATAATGGCAGGTAGTTTGTTAAAATATTGTATACCCAGGTAGGTATTTATAGTGATGTTGGGCATGCGTCTTATTACATTTCGGTATCATCATATTTCCTATGAGATGCCGTCTCTGTGTTCTCACTACATTTTAATAATGGCAGGTAGTTTGTTAAAATATTGTATACCCAGGTAGGTATTTATAGTGATGTTGGGCATGCGTCTTATTACATTTCGGTATCATCATATTTCCTATGAGATGCCGTCTCTGTGTTCTCACTAGATTTTAATAATGGCAGGTAGTTTGTTAAAATATTGTATACCCAGGTAGGTATTTATAGTGATGTTGGGCATGCGTCTTATTACATTTCGGTATCATCATATTTCCTATGAGATGCCGTCTCTGTGTTCTCACTAGATTTTAATAATGGCAGGTAGTTTGTTAAAATATTGTATACCCAGGTAGGTATTTATAGTGATGTTGGGCATGCGTCTTATTACATTTCGGTATCATCATATTTCCTATGAGATGCCGTCTCTGTGTTCTCACTAGATTTTAATAATGGCAGGTAGTTTGTTAAAATATTGTATACCCAGGTAGGTATTTATAGTGATGTTGGGCATGCGTCTTATTACATTTCGGTATCATCATATTTCCTATGAGATGCCGTCTCTGTGTACTCACTACATTTTAATAATGGCAGGTAGTTTGTTAAAATATTGTATACCCAGGTATTTATAGTGATGTTGGGCATGCGTCTTATTACATTTCGGTATCATCATATTTCCTATGAGATGCCGTCTCTGTGTACTCACTACATTTTAATAATGGCAGGTAGTTTGTTAAAATATTGTATACCCAGGTATTTATAGTGATGTTGGGCATGCGTCTTATTACATTTCGGTATCATCATATTTCCTATGAGATGCCGTCTCTGTGTTGCTCACTAGATTTTAATAATGGCAGGTAGTTTGTTAAAATATTGTATACCCAGGTAGGTATTTATAGTGATGTTGGGCATGCGTCTTATTACATTTCGGTATCATCATATTTCCTATGAGATGCCGTCTCTGTGTTCTCACTACATTTTAATAATGGCAGGTAGTTTGTTAAAATATTGTATACCCAGGTAGGTATTTATAGTGATGTTGGGCATGCGTCTTATTACATTTCGGTATCATCATATTTCCTATGAGATGCCGTCTCTGTGTTCTCACTACATTTTAATAATGGCAGGTAGTTTGTTAAAATATTGTATACCCAGGTAGGTATTTATAGTGATGTTGGGCATGCGTCTTATTACATTTCGGTATCATCATATTTCCTATGAGATGCCGTCTCTGTGTA